>WNWK01008363.1:0-85185 GCA_009830355.1 Cherax destructor | reverse complement strand
GTAATTCAAAACCTTATTTCTCATAAGAAATAATGTAAATATAATTAATCCGTTCCAGACATCCAAAAATATTCACAAAAAATTAATTTACATTCATAAAACAATTATAAATAGTACATATATATAAAGTAGTACATGTAATATGTATTAAATTTATAATTAAACATTTAAAATAACATTTACTTACCTTTATTGAAGAGAGTTGCTGACATCTGGAAGATAGGGAGGAAGACAGGGGGAGGGGTTAGTGTTTGTAAGGGGAATCCCCACTCCCTGCCTTCCTGCTTCACTCCCTGCATGAATGCTACACTCCCTGCATGCCTGCTACACTCCCTGCATGAATGCTACACTCCCTGCATGAATACTACACTCCCTGCATGAATGCTACACTCCCTGCATGCCTGATACACTCCTTGCCTTCCTGCTACACTCCCTGCATGCCTGCTACACTCCCTGCATGAATGCTACACTCCCTGCATGAATGCTACACTCCCTGCATGAATGCTACCACTGGGGTGCCACTAGGAAGCTTCTTTGGACCCATGGTGACTTATTTCACAGTGGCAATCACTAAACCACCAATAAACACAACAAATGTATTGTGAATGTTTGAAAGAGCACGCTGGGTATTGTTCACTCAAGTGTAAACAACGCTAGACTGGCGTCCTGTGGGGTGAGGCGCGCAAGTGCAGGCAGGCGGACAGGTCTGGTACGGACCGCTACACGAGTCCAAAACGCTACATGAGACAAATATTGACCGTAAAAAGCAACCTTTACACGAAATAACCGTTATTCGGTCGGACCGTTACTTGGGGGTCCACTGTATAAGGTCACAGTAAGTCAAGTAATATCCATAGGTACAAGAGGAAACAATGGTGAACATTATAAGACCACTGGCTGGACATCTTGGAAAAAGGGGGGAGGGGAGGAGGATAAATAGCACAGAACAGGTGAAACAGCTTATTTTTCCAATTTTCACTTGTAACATACAGAATATCCTTATATTAAAAACAAATCTCACAAAAAGCATTTATATTTTAATTTATACACTATAATACTGATCATTCTCCGTGGGGAAGTGGAACAGAATTCTTCCTCCGTAAGCCATGCGTGTCGTAAGAGGCGACTAAAATGCCAGGAGCAAGGGGCTAGTAACCCCTTCTCCTGTATACAGTGATCCCTCGTTTTCGCTGAAAATTCGTTCCAGAATGCTGCTCAAGTGCCATTACCGAACGAATTTACTTCCTTGAAATAATGTCACGTAGGTTAGTCTATTTCAGACCCCCAAAAATACACTTTCAACAGCACTTACGAAAATACACTTACATAAATGTTAGAATTTGGAGATGCATGAAAACCGAGGGACCACTGTATATTACTAGATGTAAAAGGAGAAACTTAAGTTTTTCCTTTTGGGCCACCACTTCGGTGGATACGGCCGGTGTGTTGAAATAAGAAGAATACTGATCATAATTACTGTAATCAGGGGAAAATGCTAAACCCATGGGGGTTATACAGCACTTGGGAATAGGAAGCAATAAGTTTTGACCCTAGCAAGGAAAGGATGGGTTCACTTCCTAGGATCAAGAGCATCTCACCAGGGGAATTGATCATAATATTTATCACGTGTGTTACCACATCCATGGAATGAGCTATACCTGTAAAGATTATTGAATGCAACATGACTAGCAAAGAGATGCTAGTGTATATGGGAAGAGGCAAGGTGTTGACCACAGGACAATGGCAAAAGCCCATTGGAAAAATGTTTCCTTCATGTTTCATGTGAACTTTAATCTTTCGTGAAATGCTGAGCATAATATAGGTTTGTAAAAAAACACTTGATCATTGATTATCTGGTGTCCTCAGAATTTTTTATGGCTACTTTTATTGTTTTTGTCTGATTAGGTGCAACTGCTGGATAGTGTTGGATGCCAAATAAGGAAGCGCCAGATAACCAATGATCTACTTTATTTAATCACACCAATGTATCACACTTATAATTGTAACTTTTTTAAATAAGGTTATTTGACTTGATTATACTAGAAATTAAAATGATTTACATGCATAAACCATAAATATGAAAACTACCTTGAAGATTTAATAAGGCTATTATGGTCATTTAATAGGTATTAATGAAACCACCAGATTATGATGTCCATTTATTTATAATGGTACCACAAACATGTAGTTAATAACACTGAAAGCTTCAGGTTATAAAAAAAATCAATATCAATAAATACTGTATAATATAAAATAATGTACGAGCCAAGCCTTTTATTATATTAATAGCTGTAGTGAGAAGGAACACAAATTTCAGTATCTGAAGATTAACATCAGTTAATGGGATCCTTAAGAAGCAATACACTTTAATCATTAGCATAAAATTGATGAGCTATAATTGTATAGTATACAATGTGCCAGTTAATAATGAAATAAAGATTTTAAACTTTTAGCCTTTGGCATGTACAAAACATGCCTTCACTTGATACATAAGCAGTCTTCTGAGATTAAAAAAAACCTCTACAATAGTGCATTATCTTTGGCTATTTATAGAGGAGAAATTTCTCATGTACAATATTTGGCAATATTGATATGTGCTGCTTGCCTATGCACATTTAATACACAAATTTTAAATTCAAAGAATAACACAAGAATATTGGGAAACAATTGTTATTAACAATAATGTTCAACACGATTAACCCTTTCACTGTCAAAGCCCCTGATCACAAACTTGCTCTCAGTTCGAAGCCCTGATCACAAACTTGCTCTCAGTTCGAAGCCATGATCACAAACTTGCTCTCAGTTCGAAGCCCTGATCACAAACTTGCTCTCAGTTCGAAGCCCTGATCAGAAACTTGTTCTCAGTTTGAAGCCATGATCACAAACTTGCTCTCAGTTCGAAGACCTGATCAGAAACTTGCTCTCAGTTCAAAGCCCTGATCAGAAACTTGCTCTCAGTTCAAAGCCCTGATCAGAAACTTGCTCTCAGTTCAAAGCCCTGATCACAAACTTGCTCTCAGTTCGAAGCCCTGATCACAAACTTGCTCTCAGTTCGAAGCCCTGATCACAAACTTGCTCTCAGTGTCGAAAAATATTGAGAAAAAAAAAAAAATTCTTACCAAAATCTTAAGAATATTTTTCTGATTATTTTAAAAGAAAAAAAAATTTGTGATCACTACTTACGGAGATATAGAGCCGTGAAATTGACAGAAAGTGAAACGCTTATGGCAACATTGGCGACTGCTGCTCACTCGGTAATATTATTTCTACTTTTATTCTATTTTTTCTTTTCTTTTCTAATATTTTATTTTTTCAAGTAACTTTTGTGGCGTGTGAGACCAATATATAATGCCTAATGTATATATCCACTTGTTGTATGTAACACAATAACCGCACAAATATTGTTATTACAGTGGACCCCCGAGTATCGTAATTAATCCGTTCCAGGAGCTAGTACTTAACACGAAGTTTTCGAATTCGAACCATTATTTCCATAAGAAATAATGTAAATACAATTAATCCGTTCCACAAAAAATATTCACATATAAAATAATTAAAAACAATATATATATATACATTTACTTACCTTTATTGAAGAGTTGCAGGCATCTGGAAGATAGAGTAATGAGTAATGAAGGTCCTCTTGGGCATTTTCTTCCAAAACAGGCCTGTTTCATCACAATTAAACACTTGTTGGGGGAGGAATTCTTCAGCCTCTACGAAGGGGAATCCCCACTCCCTGCATGCCTGCTACACTCCCTACATGCCTGCTACACTCCCTGCATGCCTGCTACACTTCCTGCATGCCTGCTACACTCCCTGCATGAATGCTAAACTCCCTGCATGCCTGCTACACTCCCTGCATGTCTGCTACACTCCCTGCATGAAAGCTACACTCCCTGCATGCCTGCTACACTCCCTGCATGTCTGCTACACTCCCTGCATGCCTGCTACACTCCCTACATGCCTGCTACACTCCCTGCATGCCTGCTACACTTCCTGCATGCCTGCTACACTCCCTGCATGCCTGCTACACTCCCTGCATGAATGCTACACTCCCTGCATGAATGCTACACTCCCTGCATGAATGCTACACTCCCTGCATGCCTGCTATACTCCCTGAATGCCTGCTACACTCCCTGCATGAATGCTAACCTCCCTGCATGAATGCTACACTCCCTGCATACCTGCTAAACTCCCTGCATGGCTGCTACACTCCCTCCATGAATGCTACCACAGGGGTGCCACTAGGAAGCTTCTTTGGACCCATGGTGACTTATTTCACAGTGACAATCACTAAAGCACCAAAAAAACACCAAATGTAGTGTGAATGTTTGAAAGAGCGCGCTAGGTAATGTTCTCTCAATGGTAAACAACGCTTCACTGGCGGCGTCCTGCGTCCTGCGCAGGCGCGGAGCAGGCGGACAGGTCTAATACGTTACGAAACACGAGCGGTTTTACGATTCTCGAAGTCGTAAAAAGCTTACGAAACACGAAGTTTACGAAGTAAGAACCTTTCGAAACTCGGGGGTCCACTGTACAGTGGTACCTCGGTTTTCGTACAGCTCCCAACTCAAACAATTATGTAAATGTATTATTGTAAGTGCTTTTGTAAGTGTATTTTTGGGGGTCTGAAATGGACTAATCTAATTTACATTTGTCCTTATGGGAACAAATTCGTTCTGTAACAGCGCTCAAACAGCATTCTCTAATGAATTATCGACGAAAACCGAGGTACCACTGTATATTGTTTACAAAACATGTTTACACAAACCTACGCTGCCTTCACCACCACCCACACTGCCTTCCCCACCACCCACGCTGCCTTCCCCACCACCCAAAACTGCCTTCCCCACCACCCGCACTGCCTTCCCCACCACCCACGCTGCCTTCCCCACCACCCCACACTGCCTTCCCCACTAATCATGCTGCCTTCCCCACCAATCATGCTGCCTTCCCCACCACCCATGCTGCCTTCCCCACCACCCACACTGCCTTCCCCACCACCCATGCTGTCTTCCCCACCACCTACATAGAAGTCATTTTGTCTGATTTTTTTAGGTTATCCTAAGTAATCTACACATATGCTGCTATGTTGTTTACACAAACCCACCCTGCCTTCTTCACCACCCATGCTGCCTTCCCTACGACCCACAGTTTTCCCCACCACCCACATGGAAATAAGTCACTTTGACTTTTTTGGGTTATCTTAGGTTCTCTACACAATGCTGCAATGTATGATAATCTATGTAACTGTATTTGTGTATACCTGAATAAACTTACTTATTATTTGTGACATGGGAAAATATGAGTTTCCTCTTTCGCTGTGGTACAAGTGAACATGAACGGATGGCCCAGCACCAGAGGTGCAAGGTCTGGGTTGCACTATTTCTGGTATCCTGGGCATTGCTTTTGGTCACAAACTCCTCAAAACCATATGAGATTCATCTTCACTGACACTTCAATCTGTGTTAGAACTATCACTTGGGAAGGGAAGAGTCCCAATTCGCCAGGGAGTGAGGTATTTCTTACCACCAAGGCGTACTGAATTAGCACTCCCACAATGCACTGCGGCCTCCTCAATTTTTTTTTATACTGCACACACTGACCACGCAGACCCATTCTCTCACATCTATGTTTACCAGCTTTCTTCTGCTAAATTTGAAGGCGCTAGAATTTTGGCGTAGTATTACGAGGCCGACACTGGCTTGCAAGCTGTAATATTACAGGACTGACAGTGAAAGGATTAAAAAGAAGTTTGAAGTCTTGTAACATGATTTAAAAAAGTTTTTTCATGTGTCTTCCTTTAAGTTGTACTATCATTCAAATAATAATACAAAGAATCATTAACCCTTTCACTGTCGAGACCACTGCTCACATACTTTTTTCCCATGAAATGATAGAGAATCTTTTCCTGATGGTAATGACACCAAAAGTACAAAATTTGATGGAAAACTTACGGATGAATAATAGGCTCAAGTAAAACTTATGGATGAATAATAGGCTCAAGTATCTTTTAGGGCAGAAGAAAGGAATTTATAGGCGCATAAAAAGAGGTAAGGGTCATCTTATAAATCAGTATACTGACATTAAGAGGGACGTTAAAAAGGGGATAAGAAAAGCTAAACGGGACTATGAAATTAAAATTGCTAGGGATTCAAAAATTAACCCAAAAAGTTTTTTCCAGGTTTAAAGAACAAAAGTTAGGGATAAGATAGGTCCCCTTAAAAATAACTCTGGGCATCTTACTGACAAGGAGAATGATATGTGCTCTATTTTTAATAATTATTTTCTCTCGGTTTTCACACAGGAAGACACTAATAATATCCCAGTAATTAATTTTTACAGAGGCCCAGAAGAAGATAAATTATGTAATATCACAGTCACTAGCGAAATGGTTATGAAACAACTAGACCGACTGAAACAAAATAAATCGCCGGGTCCTGATGAGCTTTTTGCAAGGGTTCTTAAGGAATGCAAAATGGAACTCTGTGAACCAATATCTAACATTTTTAATTTATCTCTTCAAACAGGTGTAGTGTCTGATATGTGGAAGATGGCTAATGTAATTCCTATTTTTAAAGCAGGGGACAAGTCACTACCGTCAAATTACCGCCCAATAAGCCTGACCTCAATTGTAGGCAAATTACTAGAGTCAATTATAGCTGATATTATTAGAAGCCATCTAGATAACCATAATTTGATTATTGATACAGTAGAACGTCATTTAGCACGATAGTTACGTTCCTGAAAAAGTCGTGTTAGATAATTTCGTCTTAAATAATTAACAGAACTTATGGGAAAAATAGGGTTACGTGTTTGAGAGTCCCCAAAAAGCCAAACAAGTTTTTTTAGACCAACATATCTTGCAAAAATTGAAGGCGAATATGTAATTTTAGTTCATTGTCATGATCTATTACTGCTTAAGACTACAAAAGCAATAGAAATAATAGTATTTCTTACCTTAAATTGTGGGTAATGATGTTTGTGGATGGTAGTGAAGAGTGGATATGGATGGTGTGGCCCTACTGGGCTGAGGTGGATAGTAGAAGTTCTTGAACTGAAGTCGATGGTTGAACTGAGTGTCTAACTTTAAGTCAGTCAAGCCATTCAGTAAGTCAGTCAAGTCATTCAGTAAGTCAGTCAAGTCATTCAGTAAGTCAGTCAAGTCATTCAGTAAGTCAGTCAAGTCATTCAGTAAGTCAGTCAAGTCATTCAGTAAGTCAGTCAAGTCATTCAGTAAGTCAGTCAAGTCATTCAGTAAGTCATTCAGTAAGTCAGTCAAGTCATTCAGTAAGTCATTCAGTAAGTCAGTCAAGTCATTCAGTAAGTCAGTCAAGTCATTCAGTAAGTCAGTCAAGTCATTCAGTAAGTCAGTCAAGTCATTCAGTAAGTCAGTCAAGTCATTCAGTAAGTCAGTCAAGTCATTCAGTAGGTCAGTCAAGTCATTCAGTAAGTCAGTAAAGTCATTCAGTAAGTCAGTCAAGTCATTCAGTCAGTCAAGTCATTCAGTAAGTCAGTCAAGTCATTCAGTCAAGTCAAGTCATTCAGTAAGTCAGTCAAGTCATTCAGTAAGTCAGTCAAGTCATTCAGTCAGTCAGTCAAGTCATTCAGTCAGTCAGTCAAGTCATTCAGTCAGTCAAGTTAGTCAGTCAGTCAGTCAGTCAAGTCAGTCAGTCAGTCAGTCAGTCAAGTCAGTCAGTCAGTCAAGTCAGTCAGTCACACAAACTTATGTTTACATCTTTTTATGTGTACAAAGTAACACTTCATTACGGCCACAGGTTATGTCTTGTCTAATATCTGTGTTTTCTTCGTTAATTCAAGATCAAAACACAATTCACTCTTATTCTTCACACACACAGCTGGCTGGCTTGTAGCCAGGACTAATTGACGCGTATGAAATACGTACGAATGCTGGGGTGGTGGGGTCCGTGGTGGCTGGGTAAGGCGGGTAGTGTCTGCTGAACCACAACAGTAGTAGTACAAGACTGCTTGTGAGAATGGTTATTTGTTTTTCCTTCCCACAAACTAAGTTTATTCAGGTATACACAGATACAGTTACGAAGATTATCATACATAGCAGCATATGTGTAGAGAACCTAGGATAACCCAAAAAAGTCAGAGTGACAGTAGTATTTCCATTGACTGACTTGGGTTATCCTAGGTTCTCTACACATATGCTGCTATGTATGATAATGTATGTAACTGTACTCACCTAATTGTGGTTGCAGGGGTCGAGACTCAGCTCCTGGCCCCGTGTATCTGAATAAACTTAGTTTGCAAGAAGGAAAAACAAATTCCCTTTTCCTCAAAGCATGAGGATTCTTAGGCAGTAAATAACCATGCACTCAAAACTTTTCCCCTCCTGCCGAACCGTGTAATATCATCTTTACGTCGTATAAGATGATAATGTGTCGCAAATCTTAAATCGTGCAATACCGGTAACGTGCAACATAATCTCGTGCTAAATGACGTTCTACTGTACTCATCTAATTTATTACCCTTCTTCAGTAAAGCTTTTGAGGCTGTTGATCACGATAAAGAATTCAATATTGTTTATTTAGACTTTAGTAAGGCTTTTGATAGAGTACCGCACCAGAGACTGTTAAAGAAAGTGGCAGCTCATGGCATTGGGGAAAAAGTGCTGTCATGGATCGAGTCATGGCTCACCAATAGGAAGCAGAGTGTGTGCATAAATGGGGTTAAATCCAAATGGGGACTTGTAACAAGTGGTGTTCCACAGGGATCAGTCTTAGGCCCATTGTTATTTATAATATATAGCAATGACCTTGACGAGGGAATTACTAGTGATATGAGCAAATTCGCCGACGACACGAAGATAGGTAGGATAATTGATTCAAACATAGAAGTCATAGAACTTCAGGAAGATTTAGACAAACTTAATTTGTGGTCAGAAAAGTGGCAGATGCAGTTCAATGTAGATAAATGCAAGGTTCTGAAGCTCGGGAGTGTCCATAACCCAAGCACTTATAAGTTAAATAACGTAGAACTTAGCCATACAGATTGCGAGAAGGACTTGGGGGTGATGGTAAGCAGCAACCTTAAACCAAGACAGCAATGCCTAAGCGTACGTAATAAGGCAAATAGATTACTGGGATTTATATCAAGAAGTGTAAGCAACAGAAGTCCAGAGGTTATATTACAGCTTTATACATCGTTAGTAAGGCCTCACCTTGATTACGCAGTTCAGTTCTGGTCTCCATATTACAGAATGGACATAAATTCGTTAGAAAACATTCAACGTAGAAAGACTAAATTAATACATAGCATTAGAAATCTTCCTTACGAAGAAAGATTGAAGAGCCTTAAATTACATTCACTTGTAAGACGTAGAATGAGGGGAGACATGATCGAGGTATATAAGTGGAAAATGGGTATTAACAAAGGGGATATAAATTAGGTCTTGAGGATATCTCTCCAAGAGAGAACCCGCAATAATGGATTCAAGTTAGATAAGTTTAGATTTAGAAAGGATATAGGAAAGTATTGGTTTGGAAATAGGGTAGTTGATGAGTGGAACAGTCTGCCTAGTAGGATTATTGAAGCTAGGACCTTGGTTAGTTTCAAATTTAGGTTGGATAAATTCATGAGTGAGAGGGGTTGGATTTGAGTGGGAATTGCACATGAGTAAATAGAATTATCAAAGCTTGTTTCTTGGGTAGGATTTAAGATTGGGTTGAGCAGATGTCTTGTTGGTGGGATGGAGTGTGGGGGACCTGCCTAGTGTGGGCCAGCAGGCCTGCTGCAGTGTTCCTCCTTTCTTATGTTCTTATGTTGGTTTTCGAACAGAGTTGTAGATGTGTGGAACAATCTTCCGAGTAGGGTGATAGAGGTTAGGACCTTGGGTGGCTTTAAAAAGAGATTGGACAGATATATGAGTGGGAGGGGCTGGGTTTGATTAGTGTCGTGAGTACGGGAGTAAATTCTTAGGTAGTGGTGGTTTTGATAAGGACCTGCCTTGTATGGGCCAGTAGTCCTTCTGCAGTGTTCCTCCATTCTTATGTTCTTATGAATTACACTCTTGCAAGGTTAGCAGTCTTGGCGATATTTACGCATCAGCGATTTCACCCACTTTGAGCCCTATTTTCGGCCAATTCCATTGTTCCAATCGAGGAAACTCATAGCTATTTCGCTTGAACTCCATTTGTTCTATCGACTGAGTACAAGAAACCGCCCATTTACCGATTTCAACTACCCAATAAAGTGATCAGAAATTGGTAATTTGGCCAATTTCAAAATAGGGTCTAAAATTTACAATACAGTGGACCCCGCTATTCAAACACTCCAAAAGTCACCCTCATTCCAGAATGCTGTTCAAGTGCTGTTACCAAATGAATTTATTCCCATAAGGAATGACGTAATTAGAGTAGTCCATTTCAGACCCCCAAAAATACACTTATAAAAGCACTTACAAAAATAAACTTACATAAAAGGGTGAGTTTTGGAGTGTTCGAATAGCAAGGGTCCACTGTACAAACATTCCTAGCACTAAAATAACATTTTCTCTGTTCATTAGTCACATCTAAAGGCCCCTCTTATATTACGCTTGCTTTCCATTATGAATTTTTATTCACACAAAAAATAGAAGATTTACTGTTATGCAGACTACTGCATTATGGTAAAAATGGTATAAATAATATCAATGCATTTGTGAAAGCATATTAGACCCACCAGTTGACGTGTATTGGACACATGACGTGATTTGTTTACTCTTGAACATTGGCAAAAATCGAACATTTCCGCTACTTTGAGCTCAATTTCAAGGTATGTTTAGTCCATAAACCATTCAAAATCATCTCAATTTCTGTAGTATATATTCCATTCTATCAAATGAGACCAACAAAACGAGAATACAACCGTTATATACGAAAATACACTGCAAATTCGGTGTTTTAAATAAAAAACACGGTCGGAGTTTCTTTTCTCATTATGCACTGCATGCTGCAGGATTTTTTTTATACTGCACACACTAACCACTCAGACTCATTCTCTATATGTTGGCCTACCAGCTTTCTTCTGCAAGATTGGAAGCCGCTAGAATTTTTGCATAATATTACGGCACCAACACTGGCTTGAAAGCTATAATATTACGGCACTGACAGTGAAAGGGTTAAAGTTGTAATGCAGTGGCTGAAACAATTCGCAACTAACTCACAATTTAGAGAGGAAACTTTAACAACATCTCAGTCCATCCTGGACCATTACATGTGACTTCATAATGGTACAGGATGAACCACAAATGTCATCTAAAATTTTGTATATCCAGGTTGTTGGTTAGCTGTGAAGAGTAGAAAAATTACCATCCATATTCAAAATAATCAAGGAGGATTTTAGTAGAGCGCAGCTGTAGACTTGAAACTGCATTGATGCCGCCTCAATCACCAATATACTCTCTACACAATTAATAACTTTAACAATGTGGTGAATCATTTCACTTGAAAATGATAATAATTATGATAGAAAAATTACAATACAGTATACAGTGGTCCCTCGGTTTTCGCCGAAAATTTGTTCCAGTATGCTGCTCAAGTGCCATTACCGAACGAATTTACTTCCTTAAGAAATAATGTCACGTAGGTTAGTCTATTTCAGACCCCCAAAAATACACTTGCAACAGCACTTACGAAAATATACTTACATAAATGTTCGAGTTTGGAGATGCACGAAAACCGGGGGACCACTGTACAGTATTTCTAAATGTGACCTCTCATCATCAAAGAATAAAAGAAAGATTTTATTTCTTTGCAAAGGTTACAATGTGTAATTAAGAGTTCAACTAAATACAGTAGTCCCTCGGTTTTCGTGCATCTCCAAACTCGAACATTTATGTAAGTGTATTTTCGTAAGTGCTGTTGCAAGTGTATTTTTGGGGGTCTGAAATAGACTAACCTACGTGACATTATTTCTTAAGGAAGTAAATTCGTTCGGTAATGGCACTTGAACAGCATTCTGGAACGAATTTTCGGCGAAAACCGTAGGACCACTGTACTGTTCTGTCACTGACGATCCATAGCTGCTGGTAATTATCTGCAACTTCCTGTGTCCCATCCACAACTAATTTAATTATCAATAAAACTAGAACCATAGAATTGCTATTCTTGGCTAAATAAGTGACCTACTGTAGCTCAATGGCAGAATGTTAGAATCACAATAGAAAAAATGCAGGTTTGATTTCCAGGTGGGCTAAGATGAATGGAAAAAATCTACTTGTGCCCATTGCCCCTGTTCACCTAACAGCAAATAGGTATTTGAGTGACTGTTGTATTTTGTGGGTTGCATCTTTAAGGATAGTAATATACCCTAGAGAGGAAGAATAGGTTAACAGCTCTTAGTCTGTAAGTTAAACTGTGTAAAAATAATAAGGAAGGTGAATTTGTATTTAAAAGCATATAAAAAAAAGCTTCTGATGGAAAAAGAGTAGGACTCTGTCATTCTCAAAAAGGCACTCAAAAATAAAAGCAAAATTGTATCAAATTAACACAACTTCCAATGATAAGTGAGAGTTAAAGCTTACTGCACAGATTGCATAATATCTAAGGAGGAGCTTCACAATGCTTCCAAGCAAAGTGTTTTTTTTTGGGGGAGGGGGAAAGAAGTATCCAATAACACCATTCAAGTAAACGGAGGAATATCACTGAAGTGTGAAAATAAATGAAGCATAATGATGTCTCAATTTTCTTTAAACTCTTAATAATAAATATAAAATACTGCAGTGTTCTTGTGCTTTGTGTTTATTTTTCAATACCTCATCCAACATGAAAAGTAAGCTTAGCATGTCTTTACACATTATTACTGAAGAGTTAGATTACATTTTTAATTCATCATACAGGTAATGTACAAGTGTAATGGGAATAAGGTAGTGTACTCTCAAATGAGTGTTTTTTTTTGGCTAGGCTAGAGTATACACATTAAATTGATTTAGTATGTTCATTTAAACTGTAAAAATATTTTCACATGTATATTGGGAGTTGCATTATATTAAGATGCACACAGTTCAAGTTTGTTTGCATAATTACTTCTATAACTTATATAGTCTACTTATCAGCTTTGCTGTACGATGTATAAAAAGACATGCGTGCAAACATTATGACACATTTATAATATATATGCCCTAGTGTTTGCTCATGTGTCTTTTAAACCACTTTTTGATATCCATTACCAAGGTTTATTAATGTACGATATATGCATATACAGTGGACCCCCGGTTTACGTACTGCTCCAAACTCGAACAATTATGTAAGTGTATTTTTGTAAGTGCTTGTGGAAGTGTATTTTTGGGGTCTGAAAGGACTAATCTAATTTACATTATTTCTTATGGGAACAAATTCGTTCAGTAACGGCACTCGAACAGCATTCTGGAACGAATTATGGCCGTTAACCGGGGGTCCACTGTACTTGTATGCCATACTCTTCTGTCATTTAGGAGCTAGTATGAATTTTTTTTTTACTGGTCACTTTTAATTACCTAGAATTTTTATGGATGCTTAAATAATGACTTATTAAGGTGTTCCTCTGAGCAGCACGGTATGGACATTTAGTACAGCAATAAGGTTTTTCTCCTGTGTGAGTACGTATATGTGACTTCAGATTTCCTTTCTGAGAAAATGCAGCACAACAATGTGAGCAAGCAAATGGCTTCTCTCCAGTGTGAATGCGTGTATGATTTATTAAGTTAATTTTTTTAGAGGTGGAATATTCACAGTAAGAACACCGATGAATCTTGTTGCTGGTTCCACTTCCATCTGTGTTTTGGTGTACCCTCTTTGACTCCACCTGTGAGGAATAGCAGCCTTAAATTCTAATACAAGAAGGGCATCCTACATGTTATACAAGTTACTGTAATCAGTAAAATGTTGGTAACTGCAAAACAAAGAACACAAAATTTAAAACAAAATCATTTATCTTTCATTTCATGAAGTTGAGGGCCCCTCACAGATTACATCTGCCAACACTGTCACTTATTATTACACACGTGGAAAATATTTGTTACAGATGCACTTGGGAATGAGCTGCTCGAGTTTTGTACTTGTTTCATGCCAGAATGTGAAACTTTAAAAAACAACAGAAAAAAATAATTTATAAAACTGTTTGGAGTGGAATATAAATTTGTATAGTACTTCCTCAATTTAACAGACTAAGAGAGGAAAGCAGGTAGATGGTAATAGCAGTGTGGTAGATAAAGATAATACTGCTTTGCTGTTACTGTAACAATAACAGATAATTCTGTAAACAGTGAATTTTGTCCATTATTTCTGAATCAGTTGACCCAGGAGATTTTATCCCGTATTTCCATAGTCTGTTAAACAGAGGTCCATTAAATTGTGGGTTTACCGTATTTAAGGTTACTTTATGTCTGTTTTAAAGATATGGAAATGTCAAAAAATCAGTTGGTAATTTATTCTTCAGAATCTTAGGAGACTAATAACTTCATCAGTTGAAAGAGAACCATGTGTACTCATTTTGTCCATTTCATGTATTCTTAAATAATTCACCCTAAACAACTGATCATTTAGGACCATGACCTTTCAGATATACAGTATATGTATAAGAATCCACATAATCTAAAAGTCTACAGGACCCCCAATACAGTGGACCCCCGGTTTTCGTGATGCTCCAAACTCAAACAATTATGTAAGTGTATTTTTGTAAGTGTATATTTGGGGGTCTAAAAGTACTAGTCTAATTTACATTATTCCTTATGGGAACAAATTCGTTTGGTAACGGCACTTAAACAGCATTCTGGAACGAATAAATCACGAACACCGGGGGTCCACTGTATTTTGAAAAAAAATATGAAATCCCCCAAAATGTAACTTACCAAAAAGTTGCATCCTTGTTTCTTCTAAATTCTTATGTTTTTGTTTTTACTACATTGACCATTTTTCAGCAATGTAAGGTGACCCAAAAAAAGGAAGCACACCATCACTCATTCAATAGCTATCTTGCTAGAAGTACATATACAATTTTACAATTCTTATATATATATTTTTTTAACATTTCTATCTTTATCCCATCAATCCCAGCTGCCTTACCCCCTTTCATTCTACCCACTGCCTCACGAACTTCCCCTACACCCACAACTGGCTCTTCCACACTCCTACAAGATGTTATTCCTCCTTGCCCTACACACGAAATCACAGCTTCCCTGTCTTCATCAACATTTAACAAATCCTCAAAATATTCTCTCCATCTTCCCGATACCTCTAACTCTCCATTTAATAACTCTCCTCTCCTATTTTTAACTGTCAAATCCATTTGTTCTCTAGGCTTCCTCAACTTATTAATCTCATTCCAAAACTTTTCTTATTTTCAACAAAATTTGCTGATAACATCTCACCCACTCTCTCATCTGCTCTCTTTTACATTGCTTCACCACTCTTTTAACCTCTCTTTTTCTCTCCATATACTCTTCCTCCTTGCATCACTTCTACTTTGTAAAAACCTCTCATATGCTAACTTTTTCTCCCTTACTACTCTCTTTACATCATCATTCCACCAATCGCTCCTCTTCCCTCCCGCACCCACTCGCCTGTAACCACAAACTTCTGCTGAACACTCTAACACTACATTTTTAAATCTACCCCATACATTTTCGACCCCATTGCCTACACTCTCACTAGCCCATCTATCCTCCAATAGTTGTTTATATCTTACCCTAACTGCCTCCTCTTTTAGTTTATAAACCTTCACCTCTCTTTTACTTACTGATTCTATTTTCCTTGTATCCCATCTACCTTTTACTCCCACTGTAGCTATAACTAAAAAGTGATCTGATATATCTGTAGCCCCTCTATAAACATGTACATCCTGAAGTCTACTCAACAGTCTTTTATCTACCAATACATAGTCCAACAAACTACTGTCATTACGCCCTACATCATATCTTGTATACTTATTTATCCTCTTTTTCTTAAAATATATATTACCTATAACTAAACCCCTTTCTATACAAAGTTCAATCAAAGGGCTCCCATTATCATTTACACCTGGCACCCCAAACTTACCTACTACACCCTCTCTGCATGTTTCTCCCACTTTAGCATTTAGGTCCCCTACCACAATTACTCTCTCATTTGGTTCAAAAGTTCCTATACATTCGCAACATCTCCCAAAATCTCTCTCTCTCCTCTACACTCCTCTCTTCTCCAGGTGCATACACGCTTATTATGACCACTTTTCGCATCCGACCCTTATTTTAATCCACATAATCCTTGAATTTACACATTTATATTCCCTCTTTCCTTCCATAACTGATCCTTCAACATTATTGCTACCCCTTCCTTAGCTCTAACTCTCTAGATACTCCTGACTTAATCCCATTTATTTCTCCCCACTGAAACTCGCCTACCCCTTCAGCTTTGTTTCGCTTAGGGCCAGGACATCCAACTTCTTTTCATTCATAACATCGGCAATCATCTCTTTCTTATCATCCGCACTACATCCACGCACATTCAGACAACCCAATTTTATAAATTTTTTCTTCTTCTCGTTTCTAGTAGATTTGTACAGAAGGGGTTACTAGCCCATTGCTCCCGGCATCTTAGTCGCCTCATACGACACGCATGGCTTACGGAGGAAAGATTCTTTCCACTTCCCCATGGACAATAGAGAAAATAAAAAGAACAAGAGCTATTAAGAAAAAGAAGAAAAACCTAGATGTGTGTATGTATATATATGCATGTGTATGCCAGTGTAGTGTGACCTAAAGTGTAAGTAGAAGTAGCTAGATATACCTGTTATCCAGCGTGTTTATGAGACAGAAAAAAGACACCAGCAATCCTACCATCATGTAAAACAGTTTCAGGTTTCTGTTTCAGTCACCTGGCAGGACGGTAGTACCTCCCTGGGTGGTTGCTGTCTACCAACCTACTACCTTATACCAACCTACTACCTTATAGATACTACCTTATAGATAGAAATGTTAAAAGCAGGTGGGGATATAATTTTGGAGTGGTTGGTGCTATTATTTAATAAATGTATGGAAGAGGGTAAGGTACCTAGGGATTGGCAGAGAGCGTGTATTGTTCCTTTGTATAAAGGCAAAGGGGACAAAAGAGAGTGCAAAAATTATAGGGAATAAGTCTGTTGAGTGTACCTGGTAAAGTGTATGGTAGAGTTATTATTGAAAGAATTAAGAGTAAAACAGAAAGCAGGATAGCAGATGAACAAGGGGGCTTTAGGAAAGGTAGGGGGTGTGTAGACCAAGTGTTTACAGTGAAACATATAGGTGAACAGTATTTGGATAAGGGTAAAGATGTTTTTGTGGCATTTATGGATTTGGAAAAGGCGTATGATAGGGTAGATAGGGGGCAATGTGGCAGATGTTGCAGGTGTATGGAATAGGAGGAAGGTTACTGAAAGCAGTGAAGAGTTTTTATGAGGATAGTGAGGCTCAGGTTAGAGTGTGTAGGAGGGAAGGGGACTATTTCCCAGTAAAAGTGGGCCTTAGACAAGGATGTGTGATGTCACCGTGGTTGTTCAATATATTTATAGATGGGGTTGTAAGAGAAGTGAATGCGAGGGTCTTGGCAAGAGGTGTTGGGCTAAAAGATAAAGAAGCAAATACAAAGTGGGAGTTGTCACAGTTGCTTTTGCTGATGACACTGTGCTTTGGGAGATTCTGAAGAGAAGCTGCAGAGGTTGGTGGATGAATTTGGTAGGGTGTGTAAAAGAAGAAAATTGAAAGTGAATATAGGAAAGAGTAAGGTGATGAGGATAACAAAAGAATAGGTGACGAAAGATTGGATATCAGATTGGAGGAGAGAGTATGGAGGAGGTGAATGTATTCAGATATTTGGGAGTGGACATGTCGGCGGATGGGTCTATGAAGGATGAGGTGAATCATAGAATTGATGAGGGGAAAAGGGTGAGTGGAGCACTTCGGAGTCTGTGGAGACAAAGAACCTTGTCCATGGAAGTAAAGAGGGGAATGTATGAGAGTATAGTTATACCAACGCTCTTATATGGGTGTGAAGCATGGGTGATGAATGTTGCAATGAGGAGAAGGCTGGAGGCAGTGGAGATGTCATGTCTGAGGTCAATGTGTGGTGTGAATATAATGCAGAGAATTCGGAGTTTGGAAATTAGGAGGAGGTGCGGGATTACAAAAACGATTGCCCAGAGAGCTGAGGAGGGGGTTTTTGAGGTGGTTTGGACATGTAGAGAGAATGGAACGAGACAGAGTGACTTCGAGTGTATAAATCTGTAGTGGAGGGAAGGCGAGGTAGGGGTCGGCCTAGGAAAGGTTGGAGGGAGGGGGTAAAGGAAGTTTTGTGTGCGAGGGGCGTGGACTTCCAGCAAGCATGTGTGAGCGTATTTGATAGGAGTGAATGGAGGCATATGGTTTTTAATACTTGACGTGCTGTTGGAGTGTGAGCAAAGTAACATTTATGAAGGGATTCAGGGAAACCGGCAGGCCGGACTTGAGTTCTGGAGATGGGAAGTACAGTGCCGGCACTCTGAAGGAGGGGTGTTAATGTTGCAGTTTTATAACTGTAGTGTAAAGCACCCTTCTGGCAAGACAGTGATGGAGTGAATGATGATGAAAGTTTTTCTTTTTCGGGCCACCCTGCCTTGGTGGGAATTGGCCGATGTGTTAATAAAAAATAAAACAATATTTTTTTAACATGTTGGCCATCTCCCACCGAGGCAGGGTGACCCCTCAAAAAAAGAAACACTTTCACCATCATTCACACATAATCACTGTCTTTGCAGAGGCGCACAAATACGACAGTTTAGATGTTACTCCAAATAGCCATTATCCCAAACCCTGAATCCCTTCACAAAATATTGCCCTGCTCACACTCAAATAGCTCATCAGGTCCCAAGAACCATTTGTCTCCATTCACTCCTATCTAACATGCTCACACATGCCTGCTGCATGTCCAGTATTGACAAGGGTTGTGGTAGAAGATTTAAGGATCATCTTTGTTGATATAGCATACAATGTACAGCATCCTGAGTCATACATATGGTTTGTGTCCTCCACCCATGAGGAGGGACTCAAGCGAACCATATTTTTATAGCTTTTGCTTCCCTCCCACCCTTTGAAATGAGGTTAAAATGTGAGTAACAGTTGGAGCAGTCTACTGACTACCACATACAAATACTTACACTTTTAGTGGTAACCTTAGAAACATGACTGACTCAGAGTTGAATAAACACCATCTGATACTTACAGGAGACTTCAACATAAACCTCATCCAAGCAACTGACCCTCCAGTAACTGATTTCACAAACACTATGAATAACTGCTTGCTACAACCTTCTATAACTAAGCCAACAAGAATCTCTGAGACAAGTGCCTCATTACCTGACCATATCTAGACCAACACGATATCTCCACTACAAGCAGTATAATCACAGACAATACTACAGACCACTACCCCACCTTTCTCATAACCAAGTTGTGTAAATTGCCTCAAGACTCGAGAAAGATCTCATTTCGCCTGCATGACGAGCCATCGGTAAATAATTTAATATTAGCACTAGGTGACACTGATTGGCAGAGAGAGCTAGCTGACAGCAATAATATTGACAAAGATGTCAAAACTTTTTACATAAAACCCAAAACCTCTATAACATGCATTGTTCAATCAAAATGAAGCAGATCACAGAAAAGAGACTAAACAGCCTATTACTAACAAATAGTATCCTCAAATCCACTGATAAAAAGCACCAACTTGAAAAACTGTTCAGATTAGGCCTGATTACTAAAGAACTGGCTAAACGATATACACCAAAACTCACTAAACTAATACGAAAATCAAAGCAGTAGACTGTTACATTACACAGTAGTTATGTTCCTGAAAACATGTTAGATTAATCCGTATTAAACTTAAAAACCTCTGGGAAAAATAGGGTTATGTTCCTGGGAGCCCCCAAAAAGCCAAACAATTTTTTTTTAGATCAACAGATCTTACAAAAATAAAAGTGAATATGTAATTGTAGTTCATTGTCATGATATATTATGTTTTTACTGCTTAAGACTACAAATGAAACAGAAATAATAGTACAGTGGACCACCGAGTAATGAAAAAACTTCATTCCAGAAGCCTGCTCAAGTGCCATTACCGAACGAATTTACTCCCTTAAGGAATAATGTCACGAAGGTTAGTCTATTTCAGGCCCCCAAAAATACACTTCCATAAGCACTTACAATATTATACTTACATAATTGTACGACTTCCGGGGTGCTCGTTACTCGGGGGACCACTGTACAGTGGACCCCCGAGTTTCGTAAAAACTTCACTCCTGAAGTCTGCTCAAGTGCCATTACCGAACAATTTACTCCCTTAAGGAAAAATTTCACATAGGTTAGTCTATTTCAGACCCCAAAATACACTTCCACAAGAACTTACAAAATTATACTTACATAATTGCACGATTTCCGGGGTATTCGTTAACCGAGGGTCCACTGTACAGTGGAATCCCGAGTAACAAACACCCCGGAAATCGTACAATTATGTAAGTATAATATTGTAAGTGCTTTTGTAAGTGTATTTTTGGGGGTCTGAAATGGACTAACCTACTTGACATTATTTCTTAAGGGAGTAAATTCATTCGGTAATGCACTTGAGAAGGCTTCTGGAATGAAGTTTTTACGTTACTCAGGGTTCCACTGTATTTCTTTCCTTAAATTGTGGGTGCTGGTGTTTGTCGATGATTGTGAAGAGAGTGGAGAGTTATGTTGTGGCCCTACTGGGCTGAGGTGGATGGTAGAGGTTCTGGTACTGAAGTCAATAGTTGTACTGGAGTGTTCATAAATTCTGTAATGGATTTCTGGGCTATTTTACCCTGCAGTACATTATACAGCAGGCGGTAAGCCATCATCAGCTGCTCTAGACACTGTTTCAGAGCACTGATTCTAGATTTGTCAGGGTCCTCCTCAGTGAAAAAGTCTAACTTTAAGTCCACAAAAAATAGAAGATTTTCTGTTATGTATACTACTGCATCTTCCCTCTTCTCCTTTTTTCTCCTATGGGTTTTCCTTTCTTTCTTTTCTTTTGCCTTGTATTTGTCCTTTATTTTATTCGCCTTTCCTCCCTCTGTGTTCTCGTCCCACCCTTGCGGGCCGCTAGCCTCATTGCAGTGCTCCTCTAGAATATGACTGTCTCAACTACTACTATTACTACTACTACCACTTCCACTACTTACTCCATTATTACCCCACTCTCTGGTACCCTCCCCTGTCTGCCTGCCTATAAATACCACTTCCCCCGTCTTTGTGTGTTAGTGTGACTTTGTAAATGGTCCAAGTCGGGCCGAAACGTCGTTGTAAGCTCCTCTCTTTTATATGTGCGGGTTGTGTGTGTATTGTTCCAGTCACGGTATTGTGTCTTTTTGTTATTTCACAATAAATTCATTGTGCTTAGTGCTTGTTTATTGACTGTGACTGTGAAATAAGCCACCATGGGCCCAAAGAAACTTCATAATGGCAGCCCTTTGGTAAAGAAAAAGACAAACATAATAGAATTGAAGAAAGAAATTGTAGCAAAGTACCAAAGTGGAGGAGGAGGAGAGAGGGAAGAATGTGCCTTCTTTAGTGATTCAGTGATTCTACGATATGTATGATACCAAAGCAGCACGAGTCAATAAAGGCTATAGCACCAGCCAGCGATAAAGTGTAGCATTAATTGTGTAGCAAGCAAGTTAAGCGATTAATCAATAGGGAAAGTACAGCACGAAACTGACTCCTCCAATGTTGTTGGAGTTATATAGGGCTACTGACAACAACGTTGTCTGGCGGCCATGACGACCACTATGTAAGGCTTATCTTTCAGTGGCCCTTATACAGTGGTACCTCTACTTACGAGCAGCTCCCAACTTGAACAATTATGTAAGTGTATTTTTGTAGGTGCTTTTGTAAGTGCATTTTTGGGGGTCTGAAATGGATTAACCTAATTTTCATTATTTCTTAGGGGAAAAAATTCCTTCGGTATCGGCACTTGAATAGCCAGACTGGAACAAATTTTGCTCGTAAGTAGAGGTACCACTGTACACCCAACAACAAACAACACAGCAACACTGTCGGTTAGAGAGACATATTTTATTCATTCTAGAGTATATATCATGTTTCTATGTTACTAATATTGTTTATTATGTCATATTAGATGAATTGTGCTAGATAAATAAGCCGTAGAGTTGATATTAGTGTCATATTGAAGGACTATCTTGTCCTGCCTCCAAACAAACTCTTCTGTCTCTCTCATATGCCAACAAGAATCTTCAATAAAGGTAAAACTGATTTAAGGGAGGGGCGAGATTTTTTAGGAGTGAGTAACAGGGAAAATTGAAAAATTATGGAAAAAATGTTTTCTTACCAAAAAATAGTGCATAATTCTGGCAACAATTTGATGTAATCGGCTTGTTTCTATCATATTTCTAAATATGTTTTTACTAAAAGTAATTTTTTTGTTCTTGCTGTTAGCGAGAGGACTTGCTGGCAATTAGTCAGTTTTTTTTTTTACCCCCAAAATTGCAATTTTTATGATTGTTTCACTTGAAATACTACACTACATGGCAACTTCTGAGGAGTAGTCGTAGAGTGCAGTGCAGTACTGCCTCAGTAACCTTGGGGCTTCCAATAAGGATGGTGGGATATAGCACTCCGAGAGTTGGCGCGCCATTACCTAAGATTTTTACACAAAACATAATTACAGTGGACCCCGGTGTTCGTGATTTTTTTCATTCCAGAATGCTGTTCAAGTGCCATTACCAAACGAATTTATTTCCATAAGGAATAATGTAAATTAGACTAGTCCTTCTAGACCCCCAAAAATACACTTACAAAAGCACTTACAAAAATACACTTACATAATTGTTCGAGTTTGGAGCATCACGAACACCGGGGGTCCAATGTACAGTGGACCCCAGAGTAACGGTCTGTCTGAATAACGGTTTCTTCGTGTAAATGTTGCCTTTTTCGGTCAATATTTTTCTCGTGTAGCGGTCTGTACCAGACCTGTCCGCCTGCCTGCGCTTGCACGCCTCGCCGCACAGGATGCCAGTCTAGCGTTGTTTACACTTGAGTGAACAATACCCAGCACGCTCTTTCAAACATTCACAATACATTTGTTGTGTTTATTGGTGGTTTAGTGATTGTCACTGTGAAATAAGTCACCATGGGTCCAAAGAAGCTTCCTAGTGGCACCCCTGTGGTAAAGAGAGTGAGGAACACCATCGAACTGAAGAAAGAGATTGTAGAAAAATATGAGAGTGGCGTACGTGTGAGCGAGCTTGCCAGGATGTACAACAAAAACCAATCTACTATCACCTCTATCCTGGCAATGAGAAAAGAAATCAAGGAAGCTAATGTTGCAAAAGGGGTTGATATGTTAACGAAAAATAGATCGAAAACAGTGGATGAGGTTGAGAAGTTGTTGGTGGTGTGGATCAATGAAAAACAGATAGCAGGTGATAGTATTTCCACGACGATAATTTGTGAAAAGGCAAGGCAGTTGCACACAGATCTTGTCAAAACAATGCCTGGAACCAGTGGTGATGCGAGTGATTTTAAAGCCAGCAGAGGCTGGTTTAAGAGGTTTAAGAAACATAGTGGCATACACAGTGTTGTGAGGCAGCCAGCTCAGACAAACGTGCAGCTGAAAAGTTTGTGAGTGTATTTAAGGGGTATGTAGAGGCTGAAGAATTCCTCCCCCAACAAGTGTTTAATTGTGATGAAACAAGCCTCTTTTGGAAAAAAATGCCAAAGAAGACCTTCATTACTCAGGAGGAAAAGGCACTGCCAGGACACAAGCCTATGAAAGACAGGCTAACTCTCATGTTGTGTGTTAATGCCAGTGGTGATTGTAAAGTGAAGCCTTTACTGGTGTATCACGCAGAAAATCCCAGAACCTTCAAGAAACACAATGTTAACCGGAATAATTTGTGTGTGCATTGGAAGGCTAACACCAAGGCATGGGTCAATAAGGACATTTTCGTGGAATGGTTGACTGGAGTGTTTGGCCCTAGTGTGAAGAAATACCTTCTGGAAAAGAAATTGGGACTCAAGTGCCTCCTGGTACTGGACAATGCTCCTGCTCATCCTCACAACTTGGAAGACTATTTGTCTGATGAGTTCAGTTTCTTCACAGTGAAGTTCTTGCCTCCTAACACCACTCCTCTCATCCAGCCCATGGACCAGCAGGTCATTTCTAACTTCAAAAAACTGTACACGAAAGCAATTTTTCAAAGGTGCTTTGACATAACCTCAGCCTCTGAATTGACCTTAAGAGAGTTCTGGAAAGATCATTTCAATATCGTCCATTGCATAGGCCTTATAGGTAAGGCTTGGGAGGGAGTGACTTCCAGGACTTTGAACTCTGCTTGGAGACCACTGTGGCCAGATTGTGTTAAAAAGAGGGATTTTGAAGGATTTGAAGCTGACCCTGACCCTGACGACCCTGTGCCTGTTGTGGAAGACATTGTGGCATTGGGGAACAGCCTGGGGTTGGAGTTGAGTGGTGAGGATGAAGAAGAGTTGGTGGAGGACCACAGGGTAGAGCTAACAACTGAAGAGCTGCAACAGCTGGAACTGGAACAGCATCAGACCAGAGTTGAAGTTATTGATTCACAGGAGGAGGAAGAGGGAGTGAAGGGGGTGCCTTCTTCAGTGCTTAAGGACATGTGTACAAAGTGGAATGCGTTGCAGACATTTGTTGAAAAACATCACCCTGAGCAAGCTGAAATGAGCCATCTGTGCAACCAGTTCAGTGACAGAGCCATGTTGCACTTCAGGAAAATGTTAAAGAGGCACCAGAAACAGAGGACTCTGGACAGTTATTTTCTGCAACAGGGTTCTAGTGACTCTCAAGCTGGTCCTAGTGGGATTAAAAGACAAAGAAGGGAAGTAACCCCAGAGAGGGACTTGTTACCTGAAGTCCTTTTGGTGGGGGATTCCCCTTCCAAACACTAACACCTCCCCCTGTCCTCCTCCCTTTTTTCCAGATGCCAGCAACTATCTTCAATAAAGGTAAGTAAATGTTATTTTAAATGTTTAATTATAAATTTAATATTATTCTACTTTATATATACTATTTATAATTGTTTTGTGAATGTAAAAGTATAGTTAATCTTTACAAAATTAATATTTTGTGAATATTTTTGGATGTCTGGAACGGATTAATTGTATTTACATTATTTCTTATGGGAAATAAGGTTTCGAGTTTCGAATATTTCGTGTTGAGGTCTAGCTCCTGGAACAGATTAAGACTGATAGTCGAGGGACCACTGTATCTATATCTCAGGAATAAGTTATTGACATTATTATCCCTCTCATGCAAAGAGTATTTATAAGAGCATCATGATTCTTTCACAGGTTATTGAGGAATGATGGTTCTATTGAATTACATAGGGAGTTTGCGATATGTTTTACGTTTTATTTTTAGTGATTCCCCCCAAAAAAAAAAAAAAAAAAAAAACATTTTTTATAATGCAATCTATTGGCAGTAAGCTCAAAACTCTTTGTCTTTCATCTGATTTTCAACTAGAACATTGTATGTTTTACCAATTTTGTAGGAGAGGGGGTGCCTTAAGCCCTATCAAATAGGTCGATCACCATGCCCAGCCCTTCCAGGGCAGGGTAGGTGCCAAGGGTGGAGCTTGCTACCATCTGCAGCTCGTCAGCCTGCCCTTCCCGGCAGATCAGAGAGGCCTAGAATCTATCTACCTCCATGCCTCGTGCTGGTGGGGAATGTGGCTAGGCCTGGGGCCAGTTTGTCCTGCCGATGAGGGGTTTCCCCTCCCATGGGAGACATAGGTCTCTGACACTCCCACGCCAGGGAGCCGGAGCCGGGTCGCCATCTGGTAAAGACCCGGGCCGGGAGAATTCCCGGTGAATCAACACCTCCTCCTATCAAATAGGGCACTAATTTTTTTTTTATATATAACTGTAAGGCAAAACGTCACTAAAAACACAGTACAGTGGTCCCTGAGTATCGTAAAAACTTCATTCCAGAAGCCTGCTCAAGTGCCATTACCGAATGAATTTACTCCCTTAAGGAAAAATGTCACGTAGGTTAGTCTATTTCAGACCCCCAAAAATACACTTCCACAAGCACTTAGAATATTATACAGTGGTACCTCGACTTACGATATTTTTTCATTCCAGAATGCTGTTCAAGTGTCATTACCAAACGAATTTATCTCCTTAAGAAATGTTGTAAAATAGACTAGTCCTTTTAGACCCCCAAAATTACACTTACAAAAGCATTTAAAAAAATAAACTTACATACAAGGGTGAGTTTGGGGACCATCGTAAGTCGAGGTACCACTGTACTTACATAATTGTACGATTTCCGGGGTGTACGTAACTCGGGGGACAACTGTATCTAGGTTTCAAATGATGCTTAATTCACAGACAATTCCCATTGAAATTTTAGCAAAATAAAAAAAAAATAAAAAATCTCGCCCTGCCTTAAATGTTCATTTATCCATTAAAATTAGTGCTTTATAATAATTTCTCATTGTTTTCTATATGTAAAACTAAAGTATTTATTCTTTAAAAAAATGAATTTTTTGTGAATATTTTTGGGTGGAACGGAATAACTGTATACCCATTACGGTGGTCCCTCGGTTTTTGTGCATCTCCAAACTCGAACATTTATGTAAGTGTATTTTCATAAGTGCTGTTGCAAGTGTATTTTTGGGGGTCTGAAATAGACTAACCTACGTGACATTATTTCTTAAGGAAGTAAATTTGTTCAGTAATGGCACTTGAGCAGCATTCTCGAACGAATTTTCGGCGAAAACCGAGGGACCACTGTATTTTTTATGGGAAGTATTGATTCAACTTTTGGCCGCTTCGAGTTTAGGCCTAGCTCCTGGAACGGATTATGGCTGAAACTCGGGGTTCCACTGTACAGTGGAACCTCCACTAACAAGCGCATCCACATGTGTGTTTTTCCAGATACGAGCAGTCGATCGGTTGATTTTTTGCTTCCATAGGTGAGCGAAATTTCCAGATGCGAGTGGGCCTCAAGGGAGGTTCCTTGACGCTGGTGAGGGGCTCTTGCTCTTGATCTATGGAATTGGATCTCATTTGTTTGTTGGACTATCTTATTGAAACTTAGGCAATGTATGATGGAAAGATGTTTCTTAATGTACACCAAAATTTAAAGAAATCTGACTGTAAATAACGGAGTTCACTTCTCAGCCTAAGCCGGCCCTTAGCGGTATATTTTCATATAGTTTTTATGGTTGTATTCTCGGTTTTTTGGTCTCAATTGATAGAATGGAAGATATATTACAGAAATAGATATGATTTTGATTGCTTTCACAACAAAAAGTACCTTGAAATTGAGCTCAAAGTAGCTGAAATGTTTGATTTTTGCCGATGTTCAAGAGTAAACAAATGTCCAATACCTGTCCGAGTGGCCATTCGAATATGCAGTCACGAATGGGTTGACATTATTTGTACAATTATTACAATAATGCAGTAGTCTGCATAACTAAATCTTCTATTTTTTGTGTGAATAAAAATTTCAAATGGTAAGCAAGAGTATTATTATAAGAATACGTACGTACTACTACTACTAATAATAATGATAATATGTATAATATAATAATTATATACATAATAATTCTCCATGGGAAAGTGGAACAGAATTCTTCCTCATAAGCCATGCGTGTCGTAAAAGGCGACTAAAATGCCGGGAGCAAGGGGCTAGTAACCCCTTCTCCTGTATATATTACTAAATGTAAAAGGAGAAACTTTCGTTTTTCCTTTTGGGCCACCCCGCTTCAGTGGGAAACGGCCGACGTGTTGAAAAACATAATAATATATATAATGTAATATAAATTATTATAAGAATACGTACGTACTAATAAATAATACGTAATTATAATAATAATAATACTATAAGTGAGTTTCAGATTGCCACCACATGATGGCAGTGTGTATCAAAACATCGCTGCTCAGGGAGGGAGGGAAATTCTCGTGTTTTCATTACGTTTTGTGCAGTTATTTTGCAAAATTTCTTCTTTCTAACCATGGGTCTTAAGAAAGCAAGTGCAAAGGACAGTGCTGAGAAGAAAATGAGGATGATTTCCATGGAATTAAAGTAGGTAATCATACATAAACACAAACTAGGTGTAGCATTAAGAGTGTAGCATTAAGAGTGTAGCATTAAGGGTGTACCATTAAGAGTGTACCATTAAGTGTAGCAATTAAGCCATTAAGCGATATAAACGGATGATCTAATGGAGTTTGCCTTACAAACACTCAGTTTTCTGTTATAAAAGCATGGGAAGGTATGCCAGGAGAAGGAATGGCTGCCGTGGTGGCCCTATAACACCTTCCCCACCACCCATGCTGCCTTCCCCACCAATCATGTTGCCTTCCTCACCACCCACGCTGCCTTCCCCACCAATCATGCTGCCTTCCCCACCACCCACGCTGCCTTCCCCACCACCCACGCTGCCTTCCTCACCACCCATGCTGCCTTCCCCACCACCCACACTCTCTTCCCCAAAACCCACACTCTCTTCCACACCAATCATGCTGCCTTCCCACCACCCACGCTGCCTTCCTCACCAACCATGCTGTCTTCCCACCAACCATGTTGTCTTCCCCACCAACCATGTTGTCTTCCCCACCAACCATGCCGTCTTCCCCACCACCCACATGGAAATAAGTCACTTTGTCTGACTTTTTTGGGTTATCCTAGGTAATCTACACATATGCTGCAATGTATGATAATCTATGTAACTGTATTTGTGTATACCTGAATAAACTTACTTATTCTTTGAGACATGGGAAAATATGAGTTTCCTCTTTCGCTGTGGTACAAGTGAACATGAATGGGATGGCCCAGCACCAGATGTGCAAGGTCTGGGTTGCACTATTTCTGGTATCCTGGGCATTGCTTTTGGTCACAAACTCCTCAAAACCATGAGATTCATCTTCACTGATACTTCAATCTGTGTTAGAACGATCACTTGGGAAGGAATGAGTCCCAATTCACCGGGGAGTGAGGTATTTCTTACCACCAAGGCGTACTGAATTAGCCCTCCCACAATGCACTGCCGCCTCCTCAATTTTTTTTATACTGCGCACACTGACCACGCAGACCCATTCTCTCACATGTAGGTCTACAAGGTTTCTCCCGCTAGATCTGAAGCTGCTAGAATTTTGGCGTAATACTACGGCACCAACACTGGTTTGCAAACCATAGTACTATGGCACCGACAGTGAAAGGGTTAAGATTAAATAAAGATTTTAATAAAATTAACCACTGTTATCTTGTCTAGAATTAAGTAGTTATTATGTACTAGGATTAATAATGCCCCGGCATTATAGTGGCTTTCTTTGTTCTTAGCAAACCAAAATTGTAATTACACATTGTAACCTTTACAAAGAAATAAAATCTTTATCTTTATCTTTTTATTCTCTATACCTTCATCTCTCTCTGGTTTGATGGTAAAATTGCTAACCATTACTGTTACTGCTGGGTAATAATTAATCCTTTGACAGTTGAGACCCCTGCTCACAAACTTGCTCTGTGTCGAAAAATATCCCTCCCCCCACAAAAAAAAATAAAAAAAAATATTTTTTCTTACCAAAATCTTAAGAATAATTTTCTGAGTGTTATAAATTTTTTTTTTTTTTAAATCAGTATTTACCGAGACATAGAGGCGTGAAGTTGACAAAGTGAACCGCTGATGGCAACAACAGCAACTGCTGCTGACTCAGTAATATTATTTTTACTTTAACCCTTAAACTGTTCAAACTTAGATCTACGTTCACTTGTGTAGCACTCCGAATATTTTGAAAAATAAAAAAGTTTTTTTTAAATGATAAAAAAATTAGGGTCCTTTTTTTCTCGTTTTTATTTTAATTTATATATTTTTTTGTTCTGATAATTACAATTTATAAAAGTTCTTGTGATTTCATAGCCAATCTTTGTTCTGACTCTAATATTAGGTACTGAAATAGTACTCAAATACAGTGGACCCTTGAAAATCGTCTCCCTTGAAGATCAGCGAATTTGAAAATCATCCACTTTTTTTGGCAAAAAATCAACTTGAAAATCGTCCATTTCCTTGAAAATCGCCGGTCGTCTGAAACGCGTCCGCGTGGCCTCCCCGCCGCCTGGGCACATAAACACATTGAGTGTCAGTGTGCCATTGTTTACCAGCGAGTGACCACCACCCACACCGCCACCCATGCATTCATACAATACATTTTGTCAATATTCCATTCGTTTTAGTGCTTGCAACTGCTAAATAAGCTACCATGGACCCAAAGAAAGCTCCTAGTGCCAGCCCTGTGGCAAAGGCACTTACAAAAATAAACTTACATAAAAGGGTGAGTTTTGGAGTGTTCGAATAGCGAGGGTCCACTGTACAAACATTCCTAGCACTAAAATAACATTTTCTCTGTTCATTAGTCATGTCTCCAGGCCCCTCTTATATTACTCTTGCTTTCTATTTTGATTTTTTATTCACACAAAAAATAGAAGATTTACTGTTATGCAGACTACTGCATTATTGTAAAAATGGTATAAATAATATCAGTGCACTTGTGAAAGAATACAGTCTCTCCTCACTTAATGATGGAGATAAGGGCCTAAGACCCCGTTGGTAAACGATTTCGTTGCTAATCGAGGAATCACCCTTTACTGACACTTCAAAAGTGTCACCACCCAAAATTAAAACATTCAGTTTTATGTTTGCTGGAAAATTCCTTTCAATCTGTGTATTATTAACGGTAATACAACATGAAATAGATCAATGACTTACTTCCGAGATATTCCAGGAAATGAAATCGCACTTTTTTCAGTCTTTGCATAGGGTAAGAGTGATCTTCAATAGTTACCCTTCACGCGCGTAACGTTTTCTCGGTCACTTTTTTTTTTTTCATCCTCCGCCCTCCACCCTTCAATACCTCTCTATATAATGTCAGTTTTTATCATGCTTCTACGTTATTTATGTTATACCTAATATTATTCTGGAATAAATATGATAGGAAGGTAATATTTATTGATAGTAATAGTATAATTATACAATATTTTATAGTGGGATGAAATGTCATAAGTTACTGAGACACTGCTCCTCCTCCCTTTGTAATGATGCCAAATGCTGAATTAAATACGTATACATATTAGAAAAAAAATAAAAATGAAACTCCAACTTGATAACTTTATTTTAGTTTGCATAACTCTTATATATGTATTAAAGAAAACAATAAAAAAGTAAAATACACATACAACGAGTAAAGCTTACAGAAAAATACATTAAATTCACCATCTAACATCGTTACAAAGTGGGAGGAGCTAAATGAGAGAGGGAGAGGCGAGCAGTAACATTCAGTGTCTGGTGAGTCGTCATGGGTGTTGGATGTTAGCCGTGGCGCTAATAAAATGTTGTGTAATTACACTAATATAGTAATAAAGGTTATCTATCTATTACATTTATTCCAAATTTATATCAGAAACACAATAAATACCCTAGAACTGTAATAAAGACGCTGAAATGAATAATATATGCCATATTATGAGTGGGGTAGAGGTGGAGGCTGCCACTCTGGGATTAGATACATTGTTTACATCAGGGGAAACATGCCTAGATCACTCTTGTCATAAGAAAAAATGCAAAAATAGCTTTTATTATTATTATTTTTTATAATAAAGCAGGATAGCAGATGAACAAGAGGGGCTTTAGGAAAGGTAGGGGGTGTGTAGACCAAGTGTTTACAGTGAAACATATAGGTGAACAGTACAGTCATCCCTCCGTTTTCGTGTATCTCTGTTTTCGTGTATTTCAGTTTTCGTGCAGTTTTTTCAGGGAAAATTGACCTCTGTTTTCGTGTGATTCCCTCCATTTTCGTGCTTGGTCCGGAACCCTGTCCAGTGCCCAGCACACATACAAAGCCCGCAAGCCTGCCTCCCACGCACATTCTCAGGCAGTGTAGCATTGTTTCTGGTTGAGTGAACATTATCCTGCGAGTTCATACAAAACATTTCTTAACAATCCATTGTTTTTGGCCCTTGATTATTGTGTGTGACTGCTAAATAAGCCACCACGGGCCCAAAGATAGCTCCTAGTGTCAGTCCTTTGGTAAAGAAAGTGAGGAACACCATAGAATTAAAGAAAGAAATCGTAGCAAAGTGGTGAGAGGCAGTGGTGATGAGAGGCAGTGGTGGTGAGAGGCAGTGGTGAGAGGCAGTGGTGATGAGGCAGTGGTGATGGGAGGCAGTGGTGGTGAGAGGCAGTGGTGATGAGAGGCAGAGGTGGTGAGAGGCAGTGGTGATGAGAAGCAGTGGTGAGAGGCAGTGGCGATGAGAGGCAATGGTGGTGAGAGGCAATGGTGGTGAGAGGCAGTGGTGATGAGAGGCAATGGTGGTGAGAGGCAGTGGTGCTTGTTTGTTGGTTGAGGCAGTGTTAGAGGCAGTGGTGATGAAAGGCAGTGGTGGTAAGAGGCAGTCTTAATGTAGAGTGAGAGGTGAGTAAACAAGATTAAATGAATAAACGAGAGAGAATGAGTGTAGAAGTTTCGGTAATTTTGTCAACAAACCAGTTGCTGTTGTTGTTGCTGCTGCTGCTGTTGTTGTTACCAGCCAGCCTGGACAGGAATGATTCCTGTTCACCTTGAAGCGACTGGAAATAAGTGATCTAATGCAGTTAGCATTACAAACTCCGTTTTCTCTTATACTAATGCGTCTCAAGGAGGAAAGAATAGGAAGATGTTTTCATAGCTGGACCGAGTATGCCCGCCACCACATTCGTAATGAGACACATATTTTATTCATTCTAGAGTGTATATCACGTTTTTATGTTATTTATATTGTTTATTATGTCATATTAGATGAATTGTGATAGATAAATAAGCTGTAGAGCTGATATTTGTGTCAAATTGAAGCATTTTGTCCTGCCTCCCAAGAATAAACTCGCCTCCCTCTCTCCTCTTCATCTTCCATACACCAACAAGAGTCGCCAATAAAAGTAAGTGTGATGTTAAATGTTCATTTATACATGTTATTAGTGCTTTATATTTATTTGTTATTCTTTTCTGTATGTAAATCTATATTTAATCGCTAAAAAATAATTTTTTGTTAATACTCCTGGGTGTCTGAAACGGATTAATTGAATTTCCATTATTTCTTATGGGGAAAATGGCTTCAGTTTTCGTGTGTTTCAGTTTTAGTGCATCCCTCAGGAACGGATTAAACACGAAAACCGAGGGATGACTGTATTTGGATAAGGGTAAAGAGGTTTTTGTGGAATTTATGGATTTGGAAAAGGCGTATGATAGGTTGGATAGGGGGGCAATGTGGCAGATGTTGCACGTGTATGGAATAGGAGGTAGGTTACTGAAAGCAGTGAAGAGTTTTTATGAGGATAGTGAGGCTCAGGTTAGAGTGTGTAGGAGGGAGGGAGACTATTTCCCAGTAAAAGTGGGCTTTAGACAAGGATGTGTGATGTCACCGTGGTTGTTCAATATATTTATAGATGGGGTTGTAAGAGAAGTGAATGCGAGGTCTTGGCAAGAGGTGTGGGGTTAAAAGATAAAGAATCAAATACAAACTGGGAGTTGTCACAGTTGCTTTTTGCTGATGACACTGTGCTTTTGGGAGATTCTGAAGAGAAGTTGCAGAGGTTGGTGGATGAATTTGGTAGGGTGTGTAAAAGAAGAAAATTGAAAGTGAATATAGGAAAGAGTAAGGTGATGAGGATAACAAAAAGATTAGGTGACGAAAGATTGGATATCAGATTGGAGGGAGAGAGTATGGAGGAGGTGAATGTATTCAGATATTTGGGAGTGGACATGTCAGCAGATGGGTCTATGAAGGATGAGGTGAATCATAGAATTGATGAGGGGAAAAGGGTGAGTGGAGCACTTCAGAATCTGTGGAGACAAAGAACCTTGTCCATGGAAGTAAAGAGGGGAATGTATGAGAGTATAGTTATACCAACACTCTTATATGGGTGTGAAGCATGGGTGATGAATATTGCAATGAGGAGAAGGCTGGAGGCAGTGGAGATGTCATGTCTGAGGTCAATGTGTGGTGTGAATATAATGCAGAGAATTCGGAGTTTGGAAATAAGGAGGAGGTGCGGGATTACCAAAAGTATTATCCAGAGAGCTGAGGAGGGGTTGTTGAGGTGGTTCGGACATCTAGAGAGGATGGAACGAGACAGAATGACTTCGAGAGTGTATAAATCTGTAGTGGAGGGAAGGCGGGGTAGGGGTCGGCCTAGGTAAGGTTGGAGGGAGGGGGTAAAGGAGGTTTTGTGTGCGAGGGGCTTGGACTTCCAGCAAGCATGTGTGAGCTTATTTGATAGGAGTGAATGGAGACAAATGGTTTTTAATACTTGACATGCTGTTGGAGTGTGAGCAAAGTAACATTTATGAAGGGATTCAGGGAAACCGGCAGGCCGGACTTGAGTCCCGGAGATGGGAAATACAGTGTCTGCACTCTGAAGGAGGGGTGTTAATGTTGCAGTTTTATAACTGTAGTGTAAAGCACCCCTCTGGCAAGACAGTGATGGAGTGAATGATGATGGAAGTTTTTTCTTTTTCGGGCCACCCTGCCTTGGTGGGAATTGGCCGATGTGTTAATAAAAATATATATATATACAGTGGTCCCCCAAGTAACGAAAAAACTTCATCCCAGAAGCCTGCTCAAGTGCCATTACCGAACGAATTTAGTCCCTTAACCCTTTGACTGTCGGAGGCCCCATTCTGAAACTGTCATTCTATGTCGGAAAATTTTGGAAAAAAAAATAAATTATTTTTTCTTATGAAATGATAGAGAATCTTTTCCCGATTGTAAGGACACCAAAAGTATGAAATTTGATTAAAAACTTACGGAATTACGCTCTCGCAAAGTTAGCGATGTCAGTGATATATACGCATCGGCGATTTCGCCGACTTTGAGCCCTATTTTAGGCCAATTCCATTGGGACAGTCGACCAAACTCATAGCTATTTCTTTAGAACTCTATTTGTTCTATCGATTGAGTACAAGAAATCACCAATTTACCGATTTCAACTACCCAATAAAGTGGTCAGAAAATGGCAATTTCGCCAATTTCATGCAAAATAAAAAGATGTCAATTTCAAAATAGGGTCCAGAATAAACAATGCAGACATCCCTAGCACTAAAATAAGATGTTATCTGTTCATTAGTCATGTCTTTAGGCCCCTCTTACATTACTCTTGCTTTCTATTTTGATTTTTATTCATACAAAAAATAGAAGATTTATTGTTATGCAGACTATTGCATTATTGTAAAAACTGTATAAATAATATCTGTGCACTTGTGAAAGAATATTAGACTCACCAGGTGATGTGTATTGGACGCATGGTGTGATTGTTTACTTTTGAACATTAGCAAAAATCGAACATTTCCGCTACTTTGAGCTCAATTTCAAGATCGTTTACATCATGAAACTAATCAAAATCATCTCTATTCCTGTAATATGTTTCCCATTCTATCAAATGAGACCATGAAAAAGAGAATACAACCATAAATACTATACGAAAACACCTCAAAGACGGCGTTTTAATTAAAAACGGTCGGAGTTTTCTCATTATGTACTGCTTGCTGCAGGATTTTTAATATGCGCACACTGACCACACAGACCCATTCTCTCACGTGTGGGCCTACAGCTTTTCTCCTGCTTGATTTGAGGCCGCTGAGAATTTGGCGTGTATAAATACGTCCGAAACATTGGCTCGTAAGACGTAAATATACGTCCGAAACAGTCAAAGGGTTAAGGAATAATATCACGTAGGTTAGTCTATTTCAGGCCCCCAAAAATACACTTCCACAAGCACTTACAATATTATACTTACATAATTGTACGATTTCCTGGGTGTTCGTTACTCGGGGGACCTCTGTACTTTATTTTTTAAGTAACTTTTGTGGCTTGTGAGACCAATATAATGCATAATGTATATACAGTGGCACCTTGGGTTATGAGCTTAATTCGTTTAAGAAGGCTGTTCGAGTGCTGATACCTAACGAATTTGTTCCAATAAGGAATAATGTAAATTAGATTAATCCGTTTCAGACCCCCAAAAAATACACTTACAAAAGCACTTACAAAAATACACTTACAAAATTGTTCGAGTTGGGAGCTGTTCGTATGCCGAGGTACCACTGTATATCCACTCATTGTATGCAAGAGAATAATCACACAAACATTGTTAAATTTCTTCCAGTATTGAGTGACACTCATATCTGGATCTGCATCCAACACAGCGTGGAGCCTTTGCATTGACCTTCGTGTGTAGTAGGCTTTAAATGTAGCTATCACACCCTGATCAAGAGGTTGTATCATGGAGGTTGTGTTTGGTGGCATGAACACAACCTCAACATCGTCACACATTCCCTCCAGTGATGGTGGGTGACCTGGAGCATTATCAAGAAGCAGGAGGATTTAGTTTTGGAGGCCCTTCTCTTGTAGGTACGCCTGTACCTCCATCAGGAAGCAGTAGTGAAAGCAGTCCAGAATACTGGAAGGAGATTCTTGTTGCGTCCCTTCAGTGCTCTGGGGTTGGCAGCTTTATAAATAAAGCCCGGCAGCGTTAGCATATAGCATTAATGTGCATCGTTTTTTTGCAGTCTTGAACCCTGGCGCACTCTTCTCCTCCTTGGTGATGAAGGTCCTGGCAGGCATCTTCTTCCAATACAGGGCTGTTTCATCCATATTCCACACCTGCTCAGGCTTGTATCCCTTCTCATCGATGATTTTTTTCAAAGCGCCAGGGAATGCAGCTGCCGAAACGTGATCTACTAAACCTGATTCTCCACTCATCTTCAGGTTGTGCAGGGAGAACCATCTCTTAAATTTATCAAACTATCCTTTACTTGCTATGAAGTCAGAATGGGTGATAGTAGGACGTCCTGGTACTGCACTGGTACTAGCTTCATCACTAGCCAACATATCATACAAAGTCTTTCCCTTTGCACGAATCGCATTGCTGTCTATGGATTTCCTTTTCTATTTTGGTCTGAAATCGCACTGTTTCTTACTTGTGACACTTGCTTGGCTGAGGGATGAGCAGTAGATGCTAGTGCCGCCCTTATCTTTGCCTCATTTCTCTTGATAGAGCGTGCTGTGCTTTCGTTTACATTAAATAATTTTCCAATGGCAGAATTGCTCAAATAACGTGCCCAACTCTTGTCTATCAATTTCACCTTCTCCTCCAGATTCATGACTTTCTTTGAGCGCTTAGGGATTGGCTCATCAATAAAGGCTGCTGCTTGCTCGGGGACCATACTTGCACCACCACACAAACACACTTGTACGGTAGGACACGAACAGTAACTGGACACGACCGATGCGAACAGTAACTGGACAATGAGTGAGTGGCGGACTGGCGGGCTGTATGTTGAGGGGTAAGAGGGAGGGTAGTAGGGACACAGTGGAAAGCGTTTTCCTGCACTTTTTTCCCACATTTGTTTCAAAAATATGATTGGGCGGCTAGGCATTCGCGAATGTTTGAAGCTCGCGAAAGTGGAACTTACGAAAGTGGAGGGCTAGCTGTATATGAAACTTCCCTGAAGCACAGTGTAAGACGAGTGTCACCCCACTGCTGACAGTGCAGCAGTGAGTGACACTTGATCGTGCACTGCTTTGGCTTTATTTGTTTTCACTGTTACATATAAACATGTCTATCTGTTTGTCTGTCTGTCTGTCTATTTGTCTGTATCTGTCTAGCTCTGTATCTTTATCTCTGTCTCTGCTTATCTGTCTTTCTGTGTGTCTGTTTTCCTGTCTCTTTCTGTCTCAGAGAGCCTCTCATGAATAGGTATTACACACGATGCAGAATCGTCACGTCTGATTCCTGAACAAGTGAAAATGCGTATTAAAGTCAGTCAAGACATTCAGTAAGTCAGTCAAGACATTCAGTAAGTCAGTCAAGACATTCAGTAAGTCAGTCAGTCAAGTCATTCAGTCAAGTCAGTCAGTCAAGTCATTCAGTAAGTCAGTCAAGTCATTCAGTATGTCAGTCAGTCAAGTCATTCAGTAAGTCAGTTAAGTCATTCAGTAAGTCAGTCAGTCAAGTCATTCAGTAAGTCAGTCAAGTCATTCATTAAGTCAGTCAAGTCATTCAGTAAGTCAGTCAAGTCATTCAGTAAGTCAGTCAAGTCATTCAGTAAGTCAGTCAAGCATTCAATAAGTCAGTCAAGACATTCAGTAAGTCAGTCAAGACATTCAGTAAGTCAGTCAAGAGTCATTCAGTAAGTCAGTCAGTCAAGTCATTCAGTAATTCAGTCAGTCAAGTCATTCAGTAAGTCAGTCAAGTCATTCAGTAAGTCAGTCATCAAGTCATTCAGTAAGTCAGTCCATTCAGTAAGTCAGTTAAGACATTCAGTATCATTCAGTAAGTCAGTCAGTCAAGTCAGTTCAGTAAGTCAGTCAGTCAAGTCATTCAGTAAGTCAGTCAGTCAAGTCATTCAGTAAGTCAGTCAGCATTCAGTAAGTCAGTCAGTCAAGTCATTCAGTAATCAGTCAGTCAGTCATTCAAGTAAGTCAGTCAGTCAAGCATTCAGTCAGTCAAGTCATTCAGTAAGTCAGTCCAGTCAGTCAGTAAGTTAGTCACACAAACTTATGTCTACATCTTTTAAGTGTACAAAGTAACACTTCATTACAGCCACAGGTTATGTCTTGTCTAATATCTTTTCTTCGTTAATTCTAAGACTTAATAAATGCTTAAACATTTTCTTGCCACTTTGAGCAACACTGGTATGCCTACTGGGTGACATGATTGCTTGGCAGATACAAGATATAGTAATTTAAAGATCAAAACACAATTCACTCTCTTATTCTTGAAAAACAGCTGCTTGACGCGTATGGAATACGAATGCTGGGATGGTGGGGTGTTGTTGTGGGAGGGGTAGCATGGGAAGGCGGGTGGTCTCCCCAGCTGTTCCACAACATTAGCACCGGCCGCTTGAGGGAATGGTTATTTGTTTTTTCTTCCTGCAAACTGTAAGTAAGTTTATTCAGGTATACACAGATACAGTTACAAAGATTATCATACATAGCAGCATATGTGTAGAGAACCTAGGATAACCCAAACTTTGGGTTATCCTAGGTTCTCTAGGATAACACTTTGGGTTATCCTAGGTTCTCTACACATATGCTGCTATGTATGATAATCAATGTAACTATCTCTGTATACTTGAATAAACTTACAGTTTGTGGGAAGGAAAAACAAATTCCCTTTTCCTCAAAGCATGAGGATTCTTACAGCGGTAAATAACCATGGGCTTACACTTGAAATCACCTGATGCATTACCCAAAAGGAGCAAGGTGAAGCGATCCTTTGCTGTCTTGAAGCCTGGTGCACTTTTCTCTTGCTGACTGATATAAGTTCATGTTGGCATTTTCTTCCAGAAAACACTTGTCTCGTCAGCATTAAACACTTGTTGTGGCTCATAGCCATCCTTAGTAGGACCCCCACTGACTCAATGGTTTAACCTACTGCAGGCGACCGCGGGCTCAAAATTTTTCCCCTCTAACGAATCGCGTAATATAAGGTTTACGTCGTGTTAGATAAAAATGTGCCGCAATTCTTCAATCGCGTAATACCCAAAACGCGCAACATAAAGTCGTGCTAAATGAGGGTCTACTGTACTTGCCAATCATGCTAATTATGCCTTATATCTACAAGCACAGTATAGCACTTTGTCTGGATTTTTTGCGTTATCCTAGGTAATTTACACTATGTATAATAACTGTTTATGTGTACCTGTGAGACAGAGACAGAGATAAACAGTGACAGAGATAGACAGAGATACAGAGACAGGGAGAGATAGATACAGACAGAGAGATAGAGACAGCCAAAGTCAATCAGCCACCTACCCACCCAGCCTAACACGTATTACACATGTTCCAGAATTGTTTCTCTTTACTTAGGGCATATGTTATAGAACATTCTGGCAGGATGACACTACCAGTGGTATAAAAATTGAAAGGATGTTGCACATGGGTTATTATCAAGGTTTTTGATATTTCCTTGACCACTTGTGGCCACATCCATCTCAATGCCACTAAATTTGGGGTCAACATCACTTTCCTCTTAAAAGAGGAGTGTTAATATGACATAACATCAGTGACTCCCTGGCGTTTGCCATGCTTTTTACTCTAGCTGGGGCTCAATTGAACTGGTGCTCCCACAAAGTACTAAGTAGTCCCAGATTTATTTAATACTGCACACACCGAGTGTTAAGACCCATTCTATACTGACCAGGCATCTCAGGCCAATCGACCCAAATTTGGAGGCAGGAAAAATAAAACGTTAGATCTACGTTTGGAGTGCTAGCGGTAAGAACGTAGATATACGTTTGGACAGTTAAGGGGTTAAATTCTTCAACCCTGAGAGCAAGTTTGAGATCAGGGGTTTCGACCCTGAAAGAGTTCATAAAACACACAAAAAGACTCAATGGTAATGGAAAATGACCCTTTAACCCTTTGACTGTCGCAACCCCCAAATCCTGAGTGTCGCAAAATTTTCGAAAAAAAAAAAATTATTTTTTCTTATGAAATGATAAGAGAATCTTTTCCGATGGTAATGACACCAAAAGTACGAAATTTGATGGAAAACCTACGAAATTACGCTCTCGTGAAGTTAGTGATCTCTGAGATATATACGCATCGGCGATTTCGCCGACTTTGAGCCCTATTTTTGGCCAATTCCATTGTTCCAGTCGACCAAACTCATAGCTATTTCTTTAGAACTCCATTTGTTCTATCGATTGAGTACAAGAAACCGCCAAAAAACGATTGCAGCTACCCAATAAAGTGGTCAGAAATTGGCAATTTGGCCAATTTCATGCAAAATAAAAAAGATGTCAATTTCAAAATAGGGTCCAGAATAAACAATGCAGACATTCCTGGCACTCAAATATGATGTTATCTGTTCATTAGTCACGTCTTTAGGCCCTTCTTATATTACTCTTGCTTTCTATTTTGATTTTTTATTCACACAAAAAATAAAAGATTTACTGTTATGCAGACTACTGCATTATTGTAAAAATGGTATAAATAATATCAGTGCACTTGTGAAAGAATATTAGATTCACCAGTTGACGTGTATTGGACGCATGGCGTGATGTGATTTGTTTACTCTTGAACATTGGCAAAAATCGAACATTTTCGCTACTTTGAGCTCAATTTCAAGGTCATTTTCATCATGAAACTAATCAAAATCATCTCTATTTCTGTAATATGTTTTCCATTCTATCATATGAGACCAAGAAAAAGAGAATACAACCATAAATACTATACGAAAATACACCTCAAAGTCGCCGTTTTAATCCAAAAACACAGTCAGTTTTTTTTTCTCATTATGCACTGCGTGCTGCAGGATTTTTTTATACAGCGCACACTGACCCATTCTCTCACATGTGGGCCTACCAGCTTTCTTCCACTTGATTTGAAGCCGCTAGAATTTTTGAGTATACGTATATACGTCAGAAACAGTGGCTCGTAAGATGTATATATACGACCGAAACAGTCAAAGGGTTAATAATTAGGGCTTATCAGCATGTCTCCTTGGCAGTACAATACCACAAATATTCTTAAATTGGTAAACCAGCATTGTACATGGATGTACTCACAATTCAGCCCCTCATAATATACTTCATAAAAGAACATACAGATGGTCCCCAATTAACAAATGAGTTATGTGCATGGTGTTACAATTTATGAACAGGATGCTTATACTCTGAATCTATTTTCCCACAAGAATGTTACTAAAACAAATGATTGTGTCTCATATGTTCATTACAGCAGACTGGCATTTGGTAAGCTATTATTTTTAAAAATTATTTATCAACCTCAATCGTATGTTAGGTACCCCCTTATTACTTCCATGCATATAAAAGTGTGCCAAATTACACTCTTAATTTAATATGTACAAATATGATGTGGACTATCAAAGAAAATAGACAGCACAAAGCAGTGACTTTTTATTTAGGCATAAAATACTGTACAATAGAAAATAAATATGGAAACAAACACATTGATATGTTCAAGATGACAACATGTTACAGTAAACCCTTGATATAATGGACTAATAGAGGGATGGGGGGATGGGTAAGGGAGACTGTCCAAGTGTCCGTTAAATTAGAATAGCAAAAAAAAAGTACTACAGTGGAACCTCGGTTTTTGTTTGCCCTGGTTTTCGTTGAATTCGGTTTTCAACGAATTTTTTCGTCAAAATATTGTCCCAGTTTTCGTTCATCACCTTGGTTTTCGTCCGCCGTACTGAACGTGTCCATCTGCCCACGCCCACACAAAGCATCCCACGCACACATTCTGAGTCAGTCTGGCTTTGTTTCTCGTCATGTGAACATTACCCTGCGCGTTCACACAAAACATTTCGTAATAATCCATTTTTTTTGTGTTTGTTTATTGAGTACGACTGCTAAATAAGCCACCATGGGGCCAAAGAAAGTTCCAAGTGCCTTTGGGGAAGCCCATGGGGTTGGATGTGAGTGGCCAGGATGTGAAAGAGTTGGTGGACGACCACAGAGAAGAGCTAACCACTGAAGAGCTGCAACACCTTCAACTGGAACAGCAACAGACCACAGCTGATGAAATTGCTTCAGAGGAGGAGGAAGAGAGAGGGAAGGATGTGCCTTCTTCAGTGATTACGAACATGTGTGCAAAGTGAAATGAGTTACAAAGTTTCGTGGAGAAATATCACCCTAACAAAGCTGTTGCAAGCCGTGTCTGCAACATGTTCAATGACAATGCCTTGTCCCATTTTAGGCAAATCTTAAAAATACGCCAGAAACAGACCACTCTGGACAGATTTTTTTGTGCGACAGGGGTCCAGTGACTCTCAAGCTGGTCCTAGTGCCAGTAAAAGACAAAGAAGGGAAGTAACCCTGGATAGGGCCTTGATAACTGAAGTCCTTATGGAAGGGGATTCCCCTTCCAAACAATAACCTCTCCTCCCTCTTCCCTCCTCACCGTCTTCCATACGCCAACAAGAGTCTTCAATAAAGGTAAAAGTTATGTTAAATGTTCATTTATCCATTTCATTAGTTCTTTAAATTTATTTCTCATTGTGTTCTGTATGTAAAACTATAGTTATTCTCTATAAAATGTATTATTTGTTAATATTTTTGGGTGTCTGGAATGGATTAATTGGATTTACATTATTTCTTATGAGAAATATTGCTTCAGTTTTCGTCAGACTTTCTGGAACAAATTAAAGATGAAAACCAAGGTTCCACTGTACAGCACTCAACTGTGTACCCACTATAGTATTACAGATATACTGCAATAAACATTGAAACTATAGAAGTTAAAAGTACAATTTAACAAGTGAATTTTGTCTATACAGCAAATTTAAAAGTCCATTGAGGGTTTACTGTTAATAATTCCCAACCTTAAAAATGAAAATAAAATATACAGTGGTACCTCAAGTTACGAGCTTAATTCATTCCAGACGGCTATTCAAGTGCCGATACCGAAGGAATTTTTTAACATAAGAAATAATGAAAATTAGATTAATCCATTTCAGACCCCCAAAAAACACTTACAAAAGCACATACAAAAATACACTTACATAATTGTTCGAGTTGGGAGCTGCTCGTAAGTAGAGGTACCACTGTACTCTACTACATACTACTACATAAAATAACTTTGCTCTTCTCAGATCTGCATATGTTCAATGATGAGCACATGGTGCATAATTACTATCCTCAAAGCAATAACTAACTAGCTGGTGTGTGGCCAGCAGTAACAGCCTGGTTGATCAGGCTCTGGTTCAACAGGAGGCCTGGTCACAGACAGGGCCACGGGGGCGTTGACCCCTGGAATTCTCTCCAGGTAGACTCCAGGTAGACTACTGTATTGTAATGTAAATAAATAGCTATGAGCCAACAGTATGTAGCAAAAAGAACACTTTCAGGAGAGAAGCCTATTATTAATACTGTATTACTTTGCAATGTAATTCGTACATGGGATTCATAAACACAGTGGTACATAAAGCATGTGGGAGAGGTGAGGTGCCACCAGGAGAGTTCAGGTATTGCCAGGCCAGATCAGGTGACAGTTGGTCAGGTGCTGTTACAGGTGATGTTTAACCATTAACTGTCCAAACGTAGATATACGTTTGTACGCATACTGCTCTGAACGTAGATCAACGTTTTATTTTTCATTCCTTCAAATTTAGTGCAATAGGCCTGAGTCGCCTAGACATGAGAGAATGGGTCTGCGCCCTCAGTGTGCGCAGTGTTAAAAAAATCTGGGACCACTTAGTACCTTGTGGGAGCACTAGTTCAATTGAGTGCCAGCTAGAGCAAATAATTTTGCAAACACCATGGATTCACTGATGTCATGTCCCATTAACACTCCCCTTATAAGAGGAAAGTAAAAATAGGTTCGATAAATACATGAGTATCTGTGGGTGGGTGTGAGTTGGACCTGACTAGCTTGTGCTACTAGGTCTGATGCTGTGCTCCTTCCTTCAGAGGATGTGACCTAACTAGGTGGGTCATTGGTCTAAGCTGGGGGGTGACATGGACCTGCCTTGCATGGGCCAGTAGGCCTTCTGCAGTGTTCCTTCTTTTTTATGTTCTTATATATTCGGAAGGCTGGCTTTGGCTGTCTCTGGCTGTCTCTGTGTCTATATCTGTCTATATCTCTGTCTATATGTCTATATCTATCTGTCCTATATCTCTGTATCTGACTATATCTCTGTCTATCTATATATATCTGTAATATCTCTCTCTCTCTCTCACATGTACACATAAGTACAGTTATTATACATAGTGTAAATTACCTAGGATAACCCAAAAATTCCAGGCAAAGTCCTATACAATGCTTGTAGATATAAGACATAATACGCATGACTGGCAAGTAATACGCATTGTCACTTCTGCATCGCGTATAATACCTGTTGGCTTACGAGCCGCACTCAGACTGAGACAAGCAGACGGAAAGACACACACACACACACAGGCAGACGGAAAGACACACACACAGGCAGATGGAAAGACAGATAAGCAGAGCTGACAGACAGACAGATAGACAGTGGAAACAAGGAGAGGGTTCCCTGCTCCCATTCATCAATGTCATTGGGCTGTCAGTGTTATCTGACACTTGTCATAACACCATTCTTCAAGGAGTTTCATATACTCCAGGCACACACAGGCAGACAGAAAGACAGATAAGCAGAGCTAGACAGAGACACAGACAGATAGACAGATAGATAGACAGATACAGTGAAAACAAAGCGAGGGTTCCCTGCGCACATTCATTCATCAATGTCATTGGGCTGTCAGTGTTATCTGACACTTGTCATAACACCATTAGTCAAGGAGTTTCATATTATACTCCAGGTACACACTCAGGCAAACAAAGACAGATAAGCCGAGCTAGACAGATAGAAACACAGATAGACAGATAGATAGACAGATAGATAGATAAACAGATAGATAGACAGACAGATAGATAGACAGATAGATAGATAGACAGATAGATAGATAGACAGATACAGACAGTGAAAACAAAGCAAGGGTTCCTTGCACACATTCATTCATCAATGTCACTGCCTTATCAGTAGTTATCTGACAATTGTCATAACAGCATTCTTGAAGGAGTTTCATATATACTCCAGGATGTCTAAAACATTGCTGGGACCTATAAATACTTTGTATATATTTATAGACAATAGTAAATGACCAAGGCAGGTGAAATTGTTCACCTGTTGGTGTCATTGTAACTATTTGAGTACTATTTCAGTGCCCTGGGGTTATTGACGTACTAGTATGCCTAAATTCTAGCGCCCTCAAATCAAGCAGAAACAGGCTGTTAGGCCTAGATGTGATAGAATGGGTCTGTGTGGTCAGTGTGCGCAATATAAAAAAAATTCCTGCACCACACAGTGCATAATGAGGAAAAAAAAAACTGACCGTGTTTTTGGTTTAAAACAGCGACTTTGCAGTCTATTTTCGTATGGTATTTATTGATGTATTCTCGTTTTCTTGGTCTCATTTGATAGACTGGAAGATATATTACAGAAATAGAGATGATTTTGATTGGTTTGACAAAGACAAGTACCTTGAAATTGAGCTCAAAGTAGCGAAAATGTTCGATTTTTGACGATGTTCAAGAGTAAACAAATCACACCATGCATCCAATACACATCAACTGGCGAGTCTAATATTCATGCACAAGTGCTCTAATATTATTTATACCATTTATACAATGATGCAGTTGTATACATAACAGTAAATCTTCTATTTTTTTTGTGAGAATAAAAATTCAAAATGAAAAGCATAAGTAATGTAAGAGGGGCCTGGAAACGTGACTAATGAACAGAGAAGACGTTATTTTAGTGCCAGGAATGTCTGCCTTGTTTATTCTGGACCCTATTTTGAAATTGGCATCGTTTGAAATTTGTGTGAAATTGGCCAAATTGCCATTTTCTGACCACTATTTTGGGTAGTTGTAATAGGTAAATAGGCGGTTTCTTGTACTCAATCGATAGAAGAAATGGAGTTCTAGCGAAATAGCTATACTTTTAGTTGCCTGAAACATTGGAATTTGCCGAAAATAGGGCTTAAAGTGGGCGAAATCGCCGATGCGTAAGTGTCATGGCTGCCGCTAACTTCGCGAAAGCATAATTCCGTTAGTTTTCGATCAAATTTCATAATTTTTGTGGCATTATGTTCGGAAAATGATTCTCTATCATTTCATAAGAAAAAATATTTTTTTTTTTTAAATTCTTGGACCCTGAGAACGAGTTTCAGAGACCCCCCTTGGACCCTGAAAGGGTTAACACTCGGTGTGCATAGTATTAAAAATATCTGGGACCACTTAGTACCATGTGGGAGCACCAGTTAGAGCAAATAGCATGGAAAACACCAGGGATTCACTGATGTCATGTCATATTAGCATTCCACTTTTAAGAGGAAAGTGATGCTGACCACGAGTTTAGTGGTTTTGAGATGGATGTGGCCACAAGTGGTCAAGGAAATATAAAAAACCTTGATAATAACCCATATGCAACAACCTTTCATTTTTTATACCACTGGTAGTGTCATCCTGCCAGAATGTCCTATAACCTAATGAGAAACTATTCTGGAGCATGTGTAATACATATTTATTTATTTATTTATCTGTCTGGCCGGCCGGCCGGCTGGGTCTGGAGGGCTGGCTGACTGGGTCTGGCTGACTGGGTCTGGCTGGCTCAGTCTGGCTGGCTGACTGGGTCTTGCTGGCTGGGTCTGTCTGTCTGTCTGGCTGGCTGGCTTGCTGGGTCTGTCTCTGGCTGGCTGTGTCTGTCTGGCTGGGTCTATCTCTCTGGCTGGCTGTGTCTGTCTGGCTGGCTGGCTGTGTCTGGCTGGCTGGCTGGCTGGGTCTGTCTGGCTGGCTGGCTGGGTCTGTCTGGCTGGCTGGCTGTGTCTGTCTGTCTGGCTGGCTGGGTCTGTCTGTCTGGCTGGCTGTGTCTGTGTGTCTGACTGGCTGTGTCTGTCTGGCTGGCTGTGTCTGTCTGTCTGGCTGGCTGTCTGGTTGACTGTGTCTGTCTGTCTGTCTGGCTGGCTGTGTCTGTCTGTCTGGCTGTGTCTGTCTGGCTAGCTATGTCTGTCTGTCTGGCTGGCTGTGTCTGTCTGTCTGGCTGTCTGTCTGGCTGGCTGTGTCTGTCTGTCTCTGTTTGTCTATCTGCCTCTGTCTATATCTCTGTCTGTCTGTCTGTGTCTGTCTTTGTTTGTCTATCTGTCTCTGTCTGTCTGTCTATATCTCTGTCTCTCACAGGTACACATAAGTACAGTTATTATACATAGTGTAAATTACCTAGGATAACCCAAAAATTCTAGGCAGTGCTATACAGTGCTTGTAGATACTATAAGGCATAATACGCATGACCGGCAAGTAATACGCATTTTCACTTGATCAGGAATCAGACGTGACAACTGCATCGTTTGTAATACCTGTTGGTTTACGAGCCACTCTCTGAGACAGAGAAACAAGTAGACGGAAAGATAGACACACACAGGCAGACAGAAAGACACACACACAGGCAGACAGAAAGACACACACACACATAGGCAGACAGACAGACACAGGTAGACAGAAAGACAGACACACACAGGCAGACAGAACGACAGGGACCCACAGGCAGACATAAAGACAGACAGACAGATAGATAGACAGATAGATAGACAGACATACATGTTTGTGAGTAACAGTGAAAACAAATAAAGCCAGGGTTCCCTGGAGCAGTGCATGTTCAAGTGTCACTCCACTGCTGCACTGTCAGCAGTTTAGTGACACTTGTCATAAACACCATGTTTCAAGAAGTTTCATATATACTCCAGCATGTCTAAAACATTGATGAGACCTATAAATACTTTGTATATATTTCTAGACAATAGTAAATGACCAAGGCAGGTGAAAATGTTCACCTGTCGGTGTGATTGTGACTATTTGAGTACTATTTCAGTACCTAATATTAGTGTCAGAACAAAGAGTGGCTATAAAATCACAAGAACTACTATAAATTGTAATTATCAGAACATAACAATTACAGTGGTACCTCGAGTTACGATATTTTTTCGTTCGAGAATGCTGTTCAAGTGCCATTACCAAACGAATTTATCTCCATAAGGAATAATGTAAAATAGACTAGTCCTTTTACACCCCCAAAAATATACTTACAAAAGCATTTAAAAAAATAAACTTACATAAAAGGGCGATTTTGGGGACCATCGTAACTCAAGGTACCACTGTATATAGATTAATATACAATGGACCCTCCATTTTCATCGATCTCCGTTATCGCCGATTTCAGTTTTGGCCGACTTTTTTCGTAAAAATATTGACTTTATTTTCGTCGATGGTACGGAACCTGTCCAGTCCCCAGCTCGCACACAAAGCCGTCTCCCACACATTCTGAGGCAGTGTCGCGTTGTTTCTCGGTGAGTGAACATATCCTGCGAGGTCATACCAAACATTTGTAATAATCCATTGTTTTGGGCACTTGTTTATTGTGTGTGACTGCTAAATAAGCCACCATGGGCCCAAAGAAAGCTCCTTGTGCCAGTCCTTTGGTAAAGAAAGTGAGGAACACCATAGAATTCAAGAAAGAAATCATAGAAAAATATGATAGTGACATACGTATTGCCGACCTTGGCAGGATGTACGGGAAGTCGCCATCAACCATCAGTTCCATTGTGTCAAAGAGAAAAGATATCAAGGAAGCTGATGTTGCGAAAGAGATGAATGCAATAACGAAACAGAGATCACAAACAATTGAAGTGGAGAAATTGTTGTTGGTGTGGATCAACGAGAAACAATTAGAGGGAAATAGTGTTGTGCAGTAGATAATTTGTGAAAAGGCAAGACAGTTGCATGAGGATCTCATAAAGAAAATGCCTGGAACGAGTGCTGATATTGGTGAATTTAAGGACAGCAAAGGCTGGTTTGAAAAATTCAAGAAGCAAAGTGGCATACACAGTGTTGTAAGACATGGTGAGGGTGCCAGTTCAGACAAACATGCGGCTGAAAAATTTGTGCTGGAATTCAAAGACTATGTAGATGCTGAAAAATTCCAACCCCAACAAGTGTTCAATTGTGACGAAACAGGCCTCTTTTGGAAGAAAATGCCAAAGAGGACCTACATCACGCAGGAGGAAAAGGCACTGCCAGGACACAAGCCTATGAAAGACAGGCTAACTCTCTTGTTGTGTGGTAATGATAGTGGGGATTTCAAAGTGAAGCCTTTACTGGTGTATCACTGTTCAAGAAAAACAGTGACGTCAAGAGTAAATTGTGTGTGATGTGGAATGCTAACAGTAAGGCACGGGCCACGAGGGAAATTTTCCTTGATTGGTTCAATGAAGTGTTTGGCCCCAGTGTGACGAAATACCTCCTGGAAAATAAATTGGAACTCAAGTGCCTCCTGGTAATGGACAATACTCCTGCTCATCCTCCAGACTTGGAAGACCAATTGTCTAAGGAATTCAGTTTTGTAACAGTGAAGTTCTTGCCTCCTAACACCACTCTTCTCATCCAGCCCATGGACCAGCAGATCATTGCAAACTTCAAAAAAATGGACACCAAAGCAATGTTTCAAAGGTGCTTTGACATAACCTTGGACTCTGAATTGACCTAAGAGAGTTCTGAAGGGATCACTCAATATCTTCCATTGAATAAGCCTTATAGATAAGGCTTATTGATAAGTTTTACATACAGAAAACTATGATAAATAAATATAAATGACTAATGAAATGGATAAATGAACATTTAACATCACTTTTATCTTGTTGGCGTATGGAAGACGGCGAGGGGAAAGGGAGGAGGACAGGTTATTGGTTGGAAGGAAAATCCCCCTCCATAAGGACTTCAGGTATCAAGGCCCTATCCGGGGTAACTTCCCTTCTGTCTTTTACTGGCACTAGGACCAGCTTGAGAGTCACTGGACCCCTGTCGCACAAAAAATTTTGTCCAGAGAGGTCTGTTTCTGGCGTCTCTTTAAGATTTCCCTAAAATGGGACAAGGCATTGTCATTGAACATGTTGCAGACACGGCTTGTAACAGCTTTGTTAGGGTGATATTTCGCCACAAAACTTTGCAACTCATTTCACTTTGCACACATGTTCTTAATCACTGAAGAAGGCACGTTCTCCCCTCTCTTGAATTCTATTGCGTTTCTCGCCTTCTTTATCAAAGGGCAGGCACTCGGAACTTTCTTTGGCCCCATGGTGGTTTATTTATTAGTCGCATTCAATAAACAAGCACAAAAAACAATGGATTATTACAAAATGTTTCGGATGAACGTGTGGGGTAATGCTCACTCAACAAAAAAGGTATATCGGCAACACTTCTGCAAGCAGCAGGACTCGATGTTGCCGTCAGGTGAGCATCCAGCGCCAACTCTGCGGGCTTATATCTCAGTAAATACTGATCCTAAAATTTTTTTTTTCTTATAACATGTAGAATAATGCCCTCTTCATTTAAAAAAAAAATCAAAATATTTGAAGGGCTGGGCGAGTGAACGTAGATCTACATTTGGACAGTTTAAAGGTTAAGATGTACAGGGACTATTGGTATCCAAATACAGCTACCCCTCCACTTTCGTGAGTTCCACTTTCGAGAGCTTCAAACATTCGCAAATGCCCAGCTGCCCAATCATTTTTACTGAACAAATGCAGGAAAAAAGTATGGAAAAATGCTTCCCGCCGTGTCCCTACTACTCTCCCTCTTACCCCCTGAACTGGCAGCCCACCAGTCCGCCACTCACTCTGTCATTGTCCAGTTACTGTTCGCGTCGGTCGTGTCCAGTTACTGTTCATGTCCTACCATACACGTGTGTTTGTGTGGTGGTGCAAGTATGGTCCCGAAGCAAGCAGCAGCCGCTATTGATGAGCCAACCCCTAAGAGCTCAAAGAAAGTCATGAATCTGGAGAAGGTGAAATTGCTAGACAAGTGTAGGGCATGTTATTTGAGCAATTCTGTCATTGGAAAATTATTTAGTGTAAATGAAAGCACAGTGTGCTCTATCAAGAAAAATGAGGCGAAGATAACGGCAGCACTACCATCTACTGCTCCTCCTTCAGCCAAGCAAGTGTCACAAGTAAGAAACAGTGCAAAGTCTAAGATGGAATCAGCATTATTTGTGTGGATTTCAGACCAAAATAGAAAAGGAAATCCCATAGACAGCAATGCGATTCGTGCAAAGGGAAAGACTTTGATTGATATGTTGGCTAGTGATGAAGCTAGCACCAGTGCAGAACCAGGACGTCTTACCATCACCCATCCTGACTTCCTAGCAAGTAAAGGATGGTTTAATAAATTTAAGAGATGGTTCTCCCTGCACAACCTGAAGATGAGTGGAGAATCAGGTTCGTGGTTCAATAGGTTAAGGAAGTAGTATTGTTAGGCTAAGTAAATGCTATTACATTTCCCTACAATATATTTGTGCATCAAAACATTCGCGAATGCTACAGTACAGTATTATTATATTTCCCTACAACATATTTGCGTACCAAACATTCGCAAATTTTCAAGATTCGTGAGGTTCTTGATCCCCTAACCCTCGAGAATGTGGAGGGCCTCCTGTACTTGGAAAAGTATTTTGCCAGAAGACCTGCAAGTTTGTGGGAGCATATATAATCTTGAGTCAACATAATAAACATAAAATACTATGACTTAACTCTTTGACCTCACCTGTAATGGCACGTGACCTGTCCTGACAATGCCCAACTTCCCTTATTGGCACTTGACCTGACGTTGCAGCACCTCACCTCTCCCATATGCTTTATATAACAATATATATATTGTTAATGAAAATGAAAATCTTCATTTCTTTAGAAATATAGAAGTTACAAAAGATGGGTTTGTAGCAAATCTGGTTACAATTTTGATACAATTATGAAACAAATAATTTAAAACAATTACAATTGTATGTTCTAAAGAAAGCCACTTATTATGCAAAGCATTTCAGCCAAACTAATTCTAAAGCTTACTATACTACATAGCATAGATTGTTTTTATGTACTATTCTATCTATGCTATGTAGTATAGTAAGCTTTAGAATTAGTTTGACTGAAATGCTTTACATAATAAGTGGCTTTCTTTAGAACAAACAATTGTAATTGTTTTAAATTGTATTTGTTTCATAATTGTATCAAAATTAACCAGATGTGCTACAAACCCATCTTTTGTAACTTCTATGTTTCTAAAGAAATGAAGATTTTCATTTTCATTAACAATATATAATAATAATAATAATAATAATAATAATAATAATAATAATAATAATAATAATAAGTAATAAAAGGCTTCCTTACCAAGTATCTTTTTGCAACATTCTGAAGATTAAAAAGTTGCTTTCTGTCTACAGTTTGAAGAACCTGTACGAATAACAGCCAGTCTAAATGACTCCTGGACCACAAGTAATTCAAACTTCCCTCTCATAGCTCAATTAGCCTTATCCATTTTCATTTTTCTACAGGACATGCCCCTTTTGTACACTGTTATTGGATCTGACCTGTCATGAGAACCCAAGATGAAACAGCTATGAGACGACAGTCTTCATAGTTCACTGCACCTTACAGAGAAAAAGTTTTCATTCATTAATAAACCATTATGTTAATGCATAATCAGCTGAAAGGATTACATTTATAATATCTTCAATGCTCGAGTAAAAAACTACCAAGATTGAAGACTTGTTCAACAAATACTTTAAAAAACAATTGAGTTTCTGCATCTCCCTACACTAAGCACAGCAATTAGAAATTAGGTGAGCCATCCTCACAGGGAATGTAAACAAGGTCAAGCAAGTAAACTGTCTCATTCACTCACAATCAGGCAGTGAGCAAGAACCCAAGTTTCATGTTAAAGCATCCTGACTCTTGAGACCTACCTTATCATTCTTTTTTCAAAGAACTAAACTCAGGAAATTATTATTCTATTCATGGAAAGCCCTAAACCAGTGTAGGTCATTCAGTGCTGCACACCAAGGGTGAGAGATGGTAGAGAGAAAAGTGATGCTGTTGAGGGAAGGGCATCTACAGATTAGAAGTAAGGGAGAAGTCACAGTTATGGAGCAGATCGACATAAGTTAAGACGTTATAAAGATAATTTGTATTAAAGGTGGGACAGTCAAAAACGGATGGCTAGACTAAGGATACTGTATTAGGGTGCTTAAGTAGAAGTCTGTAATGATGCTGGTGTGCCCATCAAATCAAGAAAGAATTTATGTAATACTTGCAATAAATTTCTAAAGGTAGATAGGCATAGATCCTTCATATTTAATAGTCTTTGATTAAGAAGAAACCTTCCTTGACTTTTTTCATTACATTTCCATTTACAAGCTCCTGCTTTATCCCAGGGACTTGTAAACTGATGTACTATCCTGTATTCTTCAGCAATCTTAAGAGGTACAAGTGATCATTTGAAGTTGTCTAAATTGGTAAATCATACTAAATGACCATGCTACAAACTTCTAAGGCTTCTATCTGCCCTTAATAAACCTTCCTGCCATCATAATATTCTTATCTATAGAGGAAACCTACCCTAGATTTGAAGTTCACTGTACAAGACATTCACCACAACAAAGGCCTCTCTGCCCTGTAGTAGCAATATTAGTAACTTGTCCACCATTCCAGAGAAATAAGATGACCTATTATAAATCCTAATAAGTGAACTGGGCTTATCCACTGACTGTACAATATTGTTTTCTGTCAATTTTTCGTTCTTGTAGATACTGTACAGTGCTTTTTTTCAAATGGTTGTTGTTATTCATAAATGGCAGATTTTGCAGTCAGACCTGACTAATGCCCAGAAAATTTGCATTCCAGTTGTGATGGGAAAGTGGAAAAGGGCTGAGCTAAAAGGTTTGGTTACTGCAAATTACTGGTGTTCCAGAAGAAAATCAGGCATCATTATTCCAAGTGGTTTCTCAAAACCTACACACAAAAAATATCTTTGCTCTACTCAAATACAAATACATGGTATATCTAACAAAGTTATATAAGGAAGCATAAAAGCTGAATACAACATTTCTTTAGTATGGTACCACTAACTAATGTATAAAGAACAAAAAGGCACAATACCTTGACTGGAACAATACATAAATAACCTGCACGTAGGAGAGAGCAGCTTACAACACAACAAGTGGTCTGACCTGGACCATTTACAAAGACTTTGTAAATGTAAGTGTGACTGTAAATGGTACAAGTCGGACTGAAACATGGTCATAAGCTCCTCTCTCCTACATGCAGGTTATTCGTGTAACTAATGTATGCAAAACACTTTCAATGATATAATTTTACAGTGTGCAGCTAAGTAGCCAGTACTTTATACTACATCATCTTCTATATTCAACACCACAACCATACCTTCAGTGACACTGTACACTTAACACTGCTCATTTTATAATGTAAACCTCATCACCACCTACTAAAGTCACTGTGTATTGATGTTCTCTAAACCACCATTACAGTGCTTCTAAAATAACTGTTTGTTGTTACGATGTATTTCTTTTAATTATCTTCCTACACTGATAGTTTACTAATTTTTGCACTTGTTCATCAAACTATTAAAGTACAGTGGAACCCTGAGTAACGAACACCCCGGAAATCGTACAATTATGTAAGTATAATATTGTAAGTGCTTTTGTAAGTGTATTTTTGGGGGTCTGAAATGGACTAACCTACTTGACATTATTTCTTAAGGGAGTAAATTCATTCGGTAATGGCACTTGAGCAGGCTTCTGGAATGAAGTTTTTACATTACTCGGGGTTCCACTGTACTGTAGTTAGATGTATGCAAGCTATGAGCAAATATGTTGTTAATACAGTAATCTTTCAATTTTAGGAGAAGACAGTATAATAAAATATTACTGTACAGTACAGTAGTATATGGATTTATTGACAACACTGCAAAGTTTATTTGTTTTTGTTGTTATCAACTGTAATATTTTTTTAGCTCTCTTGCAGCTATTTATAACAAAATTCATCCAGCCAAATGTTTAAATAAGTTTTTTTTTATTTTTCCTAATATTTATATAAATTTCTAAATTAATCTCAACAATTTTGTTATTATATTACTACATTATTGACAAAATCTGCATTCTTTTCCAGGATGAGTCAATTTACAAATAAATATGAGAGAGAGAGAGAGGGAGGGTGAACTTTGGACGATGTTTCAGTTCATCTTGGACCATAATCAAGTCACAACTGAGCAAGAAAATATAGAGAAGACAAGAAGACAAGTGATGAAGAAGGAGGGAGGGGGAGGGGTTGTGGTATTCATGGTACTGGTGGTGACTGTGGCAGCAGTGGTGGTGGTGGTAATATTATTATTATTAATATTATGACTTAAAGAACACTAAAGGAGCATTCACCTTGCTGATATTAACAATGCTCTTTTCTGTCATGTTAGGATCATATTTATTATTATTATTATTATTATTATTATATTGATTGGGAGGGGGAGCATTAGTCCCACAGGGATCATACAGCACCTGGGGAAATGAAAGCAATGAGGAATGGGAAGTCAGGTCCAAGTCCTTGAATCAAGAGCCCCTCACAGGCATCAAGACTTCTCCCTTGAGGGATTGTTTGAAAGCCATCCTTCTTCTAGTTGTCACAGAAGCCATCTTGTTGAATAAGCTTCTATACACAACATTCCTAACATGAATCATAGTCCCAGAACATTACTAAAATGAATCATAGTCCCAGAACATTACTAAAATGAATCATAGTCCCAGAACATTACTAAAATGAATCATAGTCCCAGAACATTCCTAGCATGAATCATAGTTCCAGAACATTCCTAGCATGAATAATAGTTCCAGAACATTACTAAAATGAATCATAGTCCCAGAACATTCCTAGCATGAATCATAGTCCCAGAACATTCCTAGCATGAATAATAGTCCCAGAACATTACTAAAATGAATCATAGTCCCAGAACATTCCTAGCATGAATCATAGTTCCAGAACATTCCTAGCATGAATAATAGTTCCAGAACATTACTAAAATGAATCATAGTCCCAGAACATTACTAAAATGAATCATAGTCCCAGAACATTCCTAGCATGAATCATAGTTCCAGAACATTCCTAGCATGAATAATAGTCCCAGAACATTACTAAAATGAATCATAGTCCCAGAACATTCCTAACATGAATCATAGTCCCAGAACATTACTAAAATGAATCATAGTCCCAGAACATTCCTAGCATGAATCATAGTCCTAGAACATTCCTAGCATGAATCATAGTCCCAGAACATTACTAAAATGAATCATAGTCCCAGATCATTCCTAGCATGAATCATAGTTCCAGAATATTCCTAACATGAATCATAGTCCCAGAACATTCCTAGCATGAATCATAGTCCCAGAACATTCCTAACATGAATCAAAGTCCCAGAACATTACTAAAATGAATCATAGTCCCAGAACATTCCTAGCATGAATCATAGTCCTAGAACATTACCTAGCATGAATCATAGTCCCAGAACATTCCTAGCATGAATCATAGTCCCAGAACATTCCTAGCATGAATCATAGTCCCAGAACATTACTAAAATGAATCATAGTCCCAGAACATTCCTAGCATGAATCATAGTTCCAGAACATTCCTAGCATGAATCATAGTTCCAGAACATTCCTAGCATAAATCATAGTTCCAGAACATCCCTAGCATGAATCATAGTCCCAGAACATTACTAAAATGAATCATAGTCCCAGAACATTCCTAGATGAATCATAGTCTAGAACATTCCTAGATGAATCATAGTCCCAGAACATTACTAAAATGAATCATAGTCCCAGAACATTCCTAGCATGAATCATAGTTCCAGAACATTCCTAACATGAATCATAGTCCCAGAACATTACTAAAATGAATCATAGTCCAAGAACATTATTAACATGAATCATAGTTCCAGAACATTCCTAGCATAAATCATAGTTCCAGAACATCCCTAGCATAAATCATAGTCCCAGAACATTACTAAAATGAATCAATAGTCCCAGAACATTACTAACATGAATCATAGTCCCAGAACATTACTAAAATGAATCATAGTCCCAGAACATTCCTAGCATGAATCATAGTCCCAGAACATTACTAAATGAATCATAGTCCCAGAACATTCTAACATGAATCATAGTTCCAGAACATTCTAGAAATGAATCATAGTTCCAGAACATTCCTAGCATAAATCATAGTCCCAGAACATTCCTAGCATGAATCATAGTTCCAGAACATTCCTAGCATGAATCATAGTTCCAGAACATTCCTAGCATAAATCATAGTCCCAGAACATTCCTAGCATGAATCATAGTCCCAGAACATTCCTAGCATAAATCATAGTCCCAGAACATTCCTAGCATAAATCATAGTTCCAGAACATTCCTAACATGAATCATAGTCCCAGAACATTACTAAAATGAATCATAGTCCCAGAACATTCCTAGCATAAATCATAGTCCCAGAACATTCCTAGCATAAATCATAGTTCCAGAACATTCCTAGCATGAATCATAGTTCCAGAACATCCCTAGCATGAATCATTGTTCCAGAACATTCCTAACATGAATCATAGTCTCAGAACATTCCTAGCATGAATCATAGTCCCAGAACATTCCTAGCATGAATCTTAGTCCCAGAACATTACTAAAATGAATCATAGTCCCAGAACATTCCTAGCATGAATCATAGTCCCAGAACATTACTAAAATGAATCATAGTCCCAGAACATTCCTAGCATGAATCATAGTCCCAGAACATTCCTAGCATGAATCATAGTCCCAGAACATTCCTAGCATGAATCTTAGGCCCAGAACATTACTAAAATGAATCATAGTCCCAGAACATTCCTAGCATGAATCATAGTCCCAGAACATTCAAAGCATAAATCTTAGTCCCAGAACATTCCTAACATGAATCTTAGTCCCAGAACATTCCTAGCATGAATCATAGTTCCAGAACATTCCTAGCATGAATCATAGTTCCAGAACATTACTAACATGAATCATAGTTCCAGAACATTCCTAGCATGAATCATAGTTCCAGAACATTCCTAGCATGAATCATAGTTCCAGAACATTCCTAGCATGAATAATAGTCCCAGAACATTACTAACATGAATCTTAGTCCCAACAGATGCCTGCTGTCTCAGTACACTGTCAAATGCTCTAGTCTTCAGGACACTCATGACTTTGTCTTTCCTTCCCTCAAACTTTCCCCTTACTTGTTCTCCTTCTTTCCTAACATGGGCCAGTAGGCCTTCTGCAGTGTTCTTTCTCCTTACTTGTTCTCCTTCTTTCCTAACATGGGCCAGTAGGCCTTCTGCAGTGTTCTTTCTTCTTTTCATTTCTTTGTGATTCCCTTGAAGATGTGTACTAGTGGGTCAAGTTACCTGCTTATCCATCTTTTTTACATATACTTTCTTCTTTACCAGCTACTATTATTATAACTGCTAATGCCACTCTTACTACTACTATTTCTACTACTACTGCTACTATAACTACCACCCTGCTATCATTAATACTTCTACCACCACCACTACTACTACCACCACCACTGCCACTACTACTACCACAACCACTGCCACTACTGCTACCACCACCACTGCCACTACTACTACCACAACCACTACTACTATTACCATCACCATTACTAGTGCTATCACTATTACTACCACTATGCTGTTTCTCACTTTCTTTACCACAGGGCTTGAACCCAGTACCATTTTTAAACGAAGGTGAGAGGATTGAGGAGAGGGAACAACAGGTGAGAGGAAGAGAGGAGAGGACACTACTACTACTAATACTACTAGAACCACCACCACTACTACCAATACCATCACCACTACTACTACTACCACTACCATCACCACTACTACCACTACCATCACCACTACTACTACTACCACTACCAATACCATCACCACTACTACTACTACTACCACACTACCACCACCATGCACTCACACCTACTACTACTACTACCCAACCACCACCACCACTCCTGCTCGCTCAACCACCACCGACTACTCTACTACCACCCATACCATCACACCAGAAGTTACCCCCTTACACTCCACTGCTGTTCAACCATCCAAACCACTACCCTTGACATTTAATAGACTATCCAACCCATTACTACCACCATCACTATAACTACATACTACTATCACCACTACCACTACTACTACTATTACTACCACCACCACCACCATCTTTTCCTTCCTTCTTCCTGACCTGTCTGCTGGTCTTCTGTTTTTTCTCACTCAGTTGTGACTGACTGAAATGTCTAAAAAAATTCTGTAAGTGTGGGTTATTTGTGAATTATTCCACCCAAGGTACTGACTTTTATTCCTCATGATGAGCCAAGCCTCATGTGGATTAAGCACAAACCATTCTCTTCCACTAAGAGCCCATTCTTGTTTTTTATAACACACTTGCCATCCCCAATGAAGTAGAGTGACTAAAAAAAAAATCACAATCATTCATTCAATAACTGACTTGCCCAAAGTGCAGACTTCACAGTTCGAATTGCCCTCCACAATAAATTTGCATAAACGGCAACTGGTCCTTCGATCATCAGCCAATGTGTGTGTAGTTATATGTTAGTTCTCAGCATTATGGCGACTGAAAATGTGACTCCGCAAACTACTCTTCCGAGTTGCACGATAGGGGCACCTGAAGCAGGCATAAGGCTTCTCTCCAGTGTGGGTTCGAATATGGGGTTTCAGACTTTCTTTCTGAGTAAACCTAGCTGAGCAGTAGGGACACGAATATGGTCTTTCACCAGTGTGAATGCGTATATGCTTTGTTAAATCTATCTTCAGTGATGTGGAGTAATTGCAGAAGGTACACTGGTGCCTCTTGTTGCTGGCTTCTCCTCTATTTGGATATTGTGGAACCTGCGAGGGATGGCTACCTTAAATTATCTTTGTCAAGAGTAAACAAATGCCTCATAATTACTGCTATTACATAGTGTAGTTACAAGAACAATGAGCAAATTCATGTTGCACATTTATATCTAACTTGATAACTCATTACAGTAATAAAAAATTTAAACTCAAGTGTACAGTATAAGAATGCACATACAAATATTACACTTCAAAATGTATGAAGAAACAATCTATGTGAAACACTTGAACAAGCTACAGTGGTACCCCGGTTTACGATGGTCCCCAAACTCACCCTTTTATGTAAGTTTATTTTAAATGCTTTGTAAGTGTAATTTGGGGGTCTAAAAACTATTATTACAAATTTCTTAAAATAAATTCGTTTGGAATGGCACTTGAACAGTTCTGGAATGAAAATATCGTAAACCGGTACCACTGTATAGGGTTTGTCGAACACTTTAAGCTCTGAGATTAAAATAATAATCACACATACATTAATTGTGTAGTAACAATTTAAAATTACAAGGATCTTCACTAAATATTGTAAATACAGAGGACCCTCGGTTTTCGTTCACCTCCAAACTCGAACAATTATGTAAATGTATTTTTGTAGGAGCTATTGTAAGTGTATTTTTGGGGTTCTGAAACACCCTAATTTACATTTGTCCTTATGGGAACAAATTCGTTCGGTAATGGCACTCAAACAGCATTCTGGAATGAATTTTCAACGAAAACCGAGGGTCCACTGTACATGTACAGTGGTCCCCCGAGTAACGAACACCCTGGAAATCGTACAATTATGTAAGTATAATATTGTAAGTGCTTGTGGAAATGTATTTTTGGGGGCCTGAAATAGACTAACCTACATGACATTATTCCTTAAGGGAGTAAATTCGTTCGGTAATGGTACTTGAGCAGGCTTCTGGGATGAAGTTTTTTCGTTACTCGGGGGACCACTGCACATAAATGCATAATTAAGAATTCAGGGAAAAAAAGTTTGGCTTATACCAGAAATTTCAGACCCCCCTCAGACCATGCCAAAGGAATTTAATGCAACCACTGTTAATTTTCAAGCATAACAAAAATACATATTTGCAAATCCTAAGTGTGTATGAAAATATATATTGGAAACTTAAAACAATGTCTGATGTCTGACTCCTATAGAAAAACTTTAGCATGCTGATTAATTATATATATTTTTTTTTTTATTAACACATCAGCAGATTCCCACCAAGGCAGGGTGGCCCGAAAAAGAAAAACTTTCATCATCATTCACTCCATCACTGTCTTGCCAGAGGGGTGCTTTACACTACAGTTATAAAACTGCAACATTAACACCCCTCCTTCAGAGTGCCGGCACTGTACTTCCCATCTCCAGAACTCAAGTCCGGCCTGCCGGTTTCCCTGAATCCCTTCATAAATGTTACTTTGCTCACACTCCAACAGCACGTCAAGTATTAAAAACCATGTGCCTCCATTCACTCCTATCAAATACGCTCACACATGCTTGCTGGAGGTCCAAGCCCCTCCACACAAAACTTCCTTTACCCCTCCCTCCAACCTTTCCTAGGCCGACCCCTACCCCGCCTTCCCTCCACTACAGATTTATACACTCTCAAATCACTCTGTCTCGTTCCATTCTCTCTACATGTCCAAACCACCTCAACAACCCTCCTCAGCTCTCTGGACAATCGTTTTGGTAATCCGCACCTCCTCCTAATTTCCAAACTCCGAATTCTCTGCATTATATTCACACCACACATTGACCTCAGACATGACATCTCCACTGCCTCAGCCTTCTCCTCGTGCAACATTCATCACCCATGCTTCACACCCATATAAGACGTTGGTATAACTATCTCTCATACATTCCCTCTTTACTTCCATGGACAAGGTTCTTTGTCTCCACAGACTCGAAGTGCTCCACTCACCTTTTCCCCTCATCAATTCTATGATTCACCTCATCCTTCATAGACCCATCCGCTGACATGTCCACTCCCAAATATCTGAATACATTCACCTCCTCCATACTCTCTCTCCAATCTGATATCCAATCTTTCGTCACCTATTCTTTTTGTTATCCTCATCACCTTACTCTTTCCTATATTCACTTTCAATTTTCTTCTTTTACACACCCTACCAAATTCATCCACCAACCTCTGCAACTTCTCTTCAGAATCTCCCAAAGCACAGTGTCATCAGCAAAAGCAACTGTGACAACTCCCACTTTGTATTTGCTTCTTTATCTTTTAGTCCCACACCTCTTGCCAAGACCCTGCATTCACTTCTCTTACAACCCCATCTATAAATATATTGAACAACCACGGTGACATCACACATCCTTGTCTAAGGCCCACTTTTACTGGAAATAGTCCCTTCCTCCTACACACTCTAACCTGAGCCTCACTATCCTCATAAAAACTCTTCACTGCTTTCAGTAACCTTCCTCCTATTCCATACACTGCAACATCTGCCACATTGCCCCCTATCTACCCTATCATAGCCTTTTCCAAATCCATAAATGCCACAAAAACATCTTTACCTTATCCAAATACTGTTCACCTATATGTTTCACTGTAAACACTTGGTCTACACACCCCTACCTTTCCTAAAGCCCCTTGTTCATCTGCTATCCTGCTTTCTGTCTTACTCTTAATTCTTTCAATAATAACCTCCATACACTTTACCGGTACACTCAACAGACTTATTCCCCTATAATTTTTGCACTCTCTTTTGTCCCCTTTGCCTTTATACAAAGGAACAATACATGCTCTCTGCCAATCCCTAGGTACCTTACCCTCTTCCATACATTTATTAAAACATATACCAACCACTCCAATATATCCCCACTGCTTTTAACATTTCTATCTTTATCCCATCAATCCCAGCTGCCTTACCCCCTTTCATTCTACCCACTGCCTCACGAACTTCCCTACACCCACAACTGGCTCTTCCACACTCCTACAAGATGTTATTCCTCCTTGCCCTACACCGAAATCACAGCTTCCCTGTCTTCATCAACATTTAACAATCCTCAAAATATTCTCTCCATCTTCCCGATACCTCTAACTCTCCATTTAATAACTCTCCTCTCCTATTTTTAACTGTCAAATCCATTTGTTCTCTAGGCTTCTCAACTTTTAATCTCATTCCAAAACTTTTTCTTATTTTCAACAAAATTTGCTGATAACATCTCACCCACTCTCTCATCTGCTCTCTTTTTACATTGCTTCACCACTCTTTTAACCTCTCTTTTCTCTCCATATACTCTTCCCTCCTTGCATCACTTCTACTTTGTAAAAACCTCTCATATGCTAACTTTTTCTCCTTACTACTCTCTTTACATCATCATTCCACCAATCGCTCCTCTTCCCTCCGCACCCACTCGCCTGTAACCACAAACTTCTGCTGAACACTCTAACACTACATTTTTAAATCTACCCATACATTTTCGACCCCATTGCCTACACTCTCACTAGCCCATCTATCCTCCAATAGTTGTTTATATCTTACCCTAACTGCCTCCTCTTTTAGTTTATAACCTTCACCTCTCTCTTACTTACTGATTCTATTTTCCTTGTATCCCATCTACCTTTTACTCCACTGTAGCTATAACTAAAAAGTGATCTGATATATCTGTGGCCCCTCTATAAACATGTACATCCTGAAGTCTACTCAACAGTCTTTTATCTACCAATACATATCCAACAAACTACTGTCATTACGCCCACATCATATCTTGTATACTTATTTATCCTCTTTTTCTTAAAATATGTATTACCTATAACTAAACCCTTTCTTACAAGTTCAATCAATGGTCCTCATTATCATTTACCCTGGCACCCCAAACTTACCTACTACCCCTCTCTGCATGTTTCTCCCACTTTAGCATTTAGGTCCCCTACCACAATTACTCTCTCATTTGGTTCAAAAGTTCCTACTACATTCACTTAACATCTCCCAAAATCTCTCTCTCTCCTCTACACTCCTCTCTTCTCCAGGTGCATACACGCTTATTATGACCCACTTTTCGCATCCAACCTTATTTTAATCCACATAATCCTTGAATTTACATTTTATATTCCTCTTTTCCTTCCATAACTGATTTTCACATTATTGCACCTTCTTAGCTCTAACTCTCAGATACTCCCGACTTAATCCATTTATTTCTCCCCACTGAAACTCGCCTACCCCCTTCAGCTTTTTCACTTAGGGCCAGGACATCCAACTTCTTTTCATTCATAACATCGCAATCATCTCTTTCTTATCATCGCACTACATCCACGCACATTCAGACAACCCATTTTAGGTTTTCTTCTTCTCGTTTTTAGTAGATTTGTACAGGAGAAGGGGTTACTAGCCCATTGTCCCGGCATCTTAGTTGCCTCATACGACACGCATGGCTTACGGAGGAAAGATTCTTTTCCACTTCCCCATGGACAATAGAAAATAAAAGACAAGAGCTATTAGAAAAGAAAAACTAGATGTGTGTATATATATATATATTGTATGCATGTATGTATAAATGTATATATACTATATATATATATATATTTTATAGAAATAAATAATATATATTAAAACATTTATTTCTGTTTCATGATATAGGAATAGTATCATAGTATTGCTGTCTACATACCTATATATATATATATATATATATATATATATATATATATATATATATATATATATATATATATATATATATATATATATATATATATATATATATATATATAATATATATATATATATATATATATATATATATATATATATATATATATATACTCGTGGCATGGCAAGACGTGTGGCGGGCTAGCTGCGGGATTTTCAAGGATAAGTACTGATCAACGAGGCTGACCAGATCTAAGACTGAACAGGACTCAGTGTGAATACTTTGGGAAGATTCCAGTGCAGTGAGAAAACATTACAGTGCATCGTTTCAACGCAAATAGTGGAAATGATGTACAGTTTGTGAAGGTTGGTGAGTGGTGGTAGTGTGGAAGATGGCCAGTGTGGGTGGGGAGAATAAGGCCTACACTGTGTGCCGGCCAAGATTATCGTATATACAAACCTCGGAAATCTCTCATAAAAACATCTACCTCCAGCACCATGCGCCATGCTTCCAGTTAACCTAGAAATGATTACGTGTCGATGCATGGAATAATTAGAGACATATGTTATGGAAAAACAATGTGTGGTTAATGTTAACGAGGAGTGACCAGTGCCTCCTCCCCACGCCACGGGGAGAGGGAAGAGGCGCTGTGTGTAGGTGGTGAAGGAAGACACTGGTGTTCAACAGTGCACATACCCACATCTTTCATGACGTACATGGAAAACAAATAATGTTGTGTGTATTGTGTGTATTGTAAGACAGTGTGAATAATATATAGAGTGCAAAATCCATGTGTAGTGTACTCCCCTCACTCCTCTCTCCTGGCGACCCCCACCCAACAAACTGCGCCTCCCTCACCCAAATCCCAGCGACACCCCTCAAGCCCTACCAGGCCACCACGGTCAAGTTCACTACCTTCCACGCACCTTACCCACCCAGCATGTCGTACTCCACTACAGTCTACTTAGCCAGATGAATGCCAGTCAGGAGGAAGCGAGCAGCCAGGGAAATGGCACGGCTGGCAATACTAGGAGAGGCAAGTGTCGGTCGTGTTTACAGCTTCGTTGTCTCAACTCTAATGGTTTCCTCCGTAAACATGGCAGCTGCCCGGGTTCAGGATGTCCTCCTGTGGACAGTGATGACCCAGAGCCACTTCAGGCACCTGAACCCACTCCAACAGATCTCATATCATCAGATAATATCCTGGAAGCAATTAAAGCAACAGGTATCAGAACACTCACACATATTCACAAAGCAGCCCGTCCACACGCAGCTGGGAAACTTACAGACCTCTTAATAAAAGTAAACGATGGTTCTGCTATCCTAAATGCTCCACCAACCATCAAGGCATGGCACAACTTACTACTTTTTGGCAATGTCTGCTTAGCTGTGCCGGAAAGAAGGGAAAGAGGCTAGCCTCAATGATCATTAAATCCTTAAGAGACTTTCCTAGAGCTGATAACCTCATTCCCCTTCCCCATCAACACAAAAATGGGAGAGGCAGAACCCCACTCACTCCACTGACAGCGAAAAATCAGAGTCCAAGTGAGCAAGAAAATTGAAGAGGGAACACAGTGGGAGCAATCAGAATTATCACCAGTGAAGATACAGTTGCCCCCAGAGATGCTGACACTGCTGAAGCACTTAGAGGAAAGCACCCTGCCAGGAAACCAGGGTACCAACAGTTCCAACACCTCTGTCCCCACTGTGGAACCACTGATTGTGCAAGACTCGGACATTTACAAAGCAATAATGTCATTCCCTTCCGGCTCTGCTGGGGGTTACACTGGAATAAGGCCACAACATTTAAAGGAAATGGTTAATCCAGTTATCGGGGAGATTGCAGAGACACTGCTGTCAGAGATCACAAGGTTCGTCAACAATTCCTTGGCTGGTCTGATTCCTGACGAGATTAAACCTTTCTTTTGGAGCATCACTTTGTGCCCTTAAAAGAAGGATGGAGGAATTAGGCCAATCGCATGGGCAACACGTTTCGCCGCCTCGTTTCTAAAGCTGCTGTCAGAAGTATTCGCGCAGAGGCAGCCATCATGCTTCAACCAAACCAGCTTGGCTTTGGGGTCTCTCAAGGAAGTGAAGCAGCGGTTCATGCAACAAGGGCATATATCGACAACCTGCCTGAGGACAATGCAGTGGTTAAATTAGATTTCAAGAATGCATTTAATCTCCTGAAAAGGGACGTAGTATTAGCAGCTGTACAAGAACATTTTCCAGGTCTCTTCCCTTTTGTTTCAGCTGGATATAGCAAGGAATCAATGCTCCTGTTTGGAGAGCATGAAATCACATCATCAGAGGGTGTCCAGCAAGGGGACCCTCTCGCACCATTCTCTTCTGTATAGCAGTTAGGGAAATCACAGTAAGACTGACCAGTGAGCTAAACATCTGGTTCCTGGATGATGGCACACTAGCAGGTACAAAGGAGTCCCTTGTAGATGATCTTACACAGGTGATGACACAGGGACAGGAAATGGGTCTCATCCTGAATCCATCCAAATGTGAAATCATATCAGTCAATCAACAAGTGATAGATGCAGTGCTATCAAAACTACCAGGAGCAACAGTCATTGCCCCTACTAATAGTGTCTTGCTTGGAGCACCTCTGGGAAGAGATGCCATTGACACAATTCTCAGGAAGAAACTGGAAGAATTGAGGAGAATGGAACAACGAATAGGCAATCTTGACACCCATGATGCCTTGTACCTCCTCACAAAATGCTTGAGTCTGCCCAGGTTGACATATTTCCTAAGATGTGCTCCTTCATATGATAATCCTATACTGCACGAATATGACAGTATCCTGAGGCAGATCTTTACTAAAGTACTTAACCTTACTCTAGAAGATGGGCAGTGGGACCAAGCTACACTCCCAGTCAGACTAGGAGGCATTGGTGTCCGCAAGTCATCTCAGATTGCTCTACCTGCTTTCCTGTCTTCATGCATTGCATCCAGAGGGCTTGTAGCAGCAATTCTCCCTGAACATCTTAGGGACACGATTGGAATCCATGACCAAAAGTTCGTTGATGGATCCAGGATCTGGGATAACCTAACAGGCTCTGAAACCAGGCCTGCTCCCCCCAACAACTACAAACAGTCGCACTGGGATGGCCCAATAGTAGAGAATATAGCCTCAGCAATGCTTCAGAGTGTGTCAGGGAAGGATAGAGCCCGCCTACTTGCAGTGAGAGCTCCTCATGCAGGGGACTTTCTTTTGGCTGTTCCCAACTCCAGCCTTGGCACACGCCTCGACCCACAGACCATCCGCATTGGTGTTGCCCTTCGACTTGCCGCCCCTATTCTCGCCGAACACAGGTGTATTTGTGGCAGTGAAGCAGCAGACCGATTCGGGTACCATGGTCTTGTGTGTCGTAAATCCGGGGGAAAGATTGCAAGACATGAAGAGGTTAATAACATTATCAAGAGGAGCCTCACAACAGCCGGATGCCCAGCAGTAAGGGAACCACCCCAACTATGCAGATCTGATGGCAACCAAAAGCGTCCAGATGGTATCACCCTTCAAGCCTGGACAGACGGCAAGCAGGTGGTGTGGGACTACACATGTGCATCTACCTTGGCTGATACCTATCTCCAGTACACCAGGGAGGAAGGAGGGCTGCTGCCACCTTCAGGGAGTCCCAGAAGTCGAGAAAATATGGAGAACTTGCCCATCATTATATGTTTGTTCCCATAGGCTCAGAGACCCTTGGCTCATGGGGAAAGAGTGCATCTAAGTTCCTCAAGGAGCTGGGCAAAGACTCAACAGGGTAACTAGGGATCCCAGGGCAGCTAGTTTTCTGTTCCAGCGACTCAGCGCTGCTGTTCAGAGGGGTAATGCATGCTGTATTCTGGGCACGCGCACCAGCTCGAAGAGCTGGATGAGATTTTCGCATTATAATCAGTGACAAAGATGTAACAATATGTACTAGACATGTATCTCTCACCTCGTGTACTGTATATGCCATCTTTATATCAACAATGTATCTCTCAAATCTTTTGTACCATATTATGTAATAAAACGTGCCTATTGGTAAAGAAAAAAAAAAAGATGGGGTGGTAGGAGAAGTGGAATATTCAAATGGCATTAGGAAGAAATCCAAATATTCTTCTTGAAGCCTTTTTATCCACTTCTCCGAGGTTATGGGTCCCACAATTTGTACCAGAGGTGAACCCCATCCTATATATACATATATATATATATATATATATATATATATATATATATATATATTTATATATATATATATATATATATATATATATATATATATATATATATATATATATATATATATATATATATATATATATATATATATATATATATATATATATATATATATATATATATATATATATATATATATATATATATATATATATATATATATATATATATATATATATATATATATATATATATATATATTGTTGATGAAGACAGGGAAGCTGTGATTTCGTGTGTAGGGCAAGGAGGAATAACATCTTGTAGGAGTGTGGAAGAGCCAGTTGTGGGTGTAGGGAAAGTTCGTGAGGCAGTGGGTAGAATGAAAGGGGTAAGGCAGCTGGGATTGATGGGATAACGATAGAAATGTTAAAAGCAGGTGGGGATATAATTTTGGAGTGGTTGGTGCTATTATTTAATAAATGTATGGAAGAGGGTAAGGTACCTAGGGATTGGCAGAGAGCGTGTATTGTTCCTTTGTATAAAGGCAAAGGGGACAAAAGAGAGTGCAAAAATTATAGGGGAATAAGTCTGTTGAGTGTACCTGGTAAAGTGTATGGTAGAGTTATTATTGAAAGAATTAAGAGTAAAACAGAAAGCAGGATAGCAGATGAACAAGGTAGGGGGTGTGTAGACCAAGTGTTTACAGTGAAACATATAGGTGAACAGTATTTGGATAAGGGTAAAGATGTTTTTGTGGCATTTATGGATTTGGAAAAGGCGTATGATAGGGTAGATAGGGGGCAATGTGGCAGATGTTGCAGGTGTATGGAATAGGAGGAAGGTTACTGAAAGCAGTGAAGAGTTTTTATGAGGATAGTGAGGCTCAGGTTAGAGTGTGTAGGAGGGAAGGGACTATTTCCCAGTAAAAGTGGGCCTTAGACAAGGATGTGTGATGTCACCGTGGTTGTTCAATATATTTATAGATGGGGTTGTAAGAGAAGTGAATGCGAGGGTCTTGGCAAGAGGTGTTGGGCTAAAAGATAAAGAAGCAAATACAAAGTGGGAGTTGTCACAGTTGCTTTTTGCTGATGACACTGTGCTTTGGGAGATTCTGAAGAGAAGCTGCAGAGGTTGGCGGATGAATTTGGTAGGGTGTGTAAAAGAAGAAAATTGAAAGTGAATATAGGAAAGAGTAAGGTGATGAGGATAACAAAAGATTAGGTGACGAAAGATTGGATATCAGATTGGAGGGAGAGAGTATGGAGGAGGTGAATGTATTCAGATATTTGGGAGTGGACATGTCGGCGGATAGGTCTATGAAGGATGAGGTGAATCATAGAATTGATGAGGGGAAAAGGGTGAGTGGAGCACTTGAGTCTGTGGAGACAAAGAACCTTGTCCATGGAAGTAAAAGGGGAATGTATGAGAGTATAGTTATACCAACGCTCTTATATGGGTGTGAAGCATGGGTGATGAATGTTGCAACGAGGAGAAGGCTGGAGGCAGTGGAGATGTCATGTCTGAGGTCAATGTGTGGTGTGAATATAATGCAGAGAATTCGGAGTTTGGAAATTAGGAGGAAGTGTGGGATTACCAAAACGATTGTCCAGAGAGCTGAGGAGGGGTTGAGGTGGTTTGGACATGTAGAGAGAATGGAACGAGACAGAGTGACTTCGAGAGTGTATAAATCTGTAGTGGAGGGAAGGCGGGGTAGGGGTCGTCCTAGGAAAGGTTGGAGGGAGGGGTAAAGGAAGTTTTGTGTGCGAGGGCTTGGACTTCCAGCAAGCATGTGTGAGCGTATTTGATAGGAGTGAATGGAGGCATATGGTTTTTAATACTTGACGTGCTGTTGGAGTGTGAGCAAAGTAACATTTATGAAGGGATTCAGAGAAACCGGCAGGCCGGACTTGAGTTCTGGAGATGGGAAGTACAGTGCCGGCACTCTGAAGGAGGGGTGTTAATGTTGCAGTTTTATAACTGTAGTGTAAAGCACCCTTCTGGCAAGACAGTGATGGAGTGAATGATGATGAAAGTTTTTCTTTTTCGGGCCACCCTGCCTTGGTGGGAATCGGCCGATGTGTTAATAAAAAAAATAAAAAAAACATTACACACATCTAGGCTTTTCTTCTTTTTCTTAATAGTTATTGTTCTTTATTTCCTCTATTCTCCACGGGAAAGTGGAAGAATCAGTTATGGAAGGAGAAGAGGGAATATAAATGCGTAAATTCGAGAATTATGTGGATTAAAATAAGGGTCGGTTGCAAAAAATGGGTCATAATAAGTGTGTATGTACCTGGAGAAGAGAGGAGTGTAGAGGAGAGAGAGAGATTTTGGTAGATGTTAAGCGAGTGTGAAGGAACTTTTGAATCAAGTGAGAGAGTAGTTGGGGTAGGGGACCTAAATGCTAAAGTAGGAGATACATGTAGAGAGGGTGTGGTAGGTAAGTTTGGGGTGCCAGGTGTAAATGATAATGTGGGCCCTTTGATTGAACTTTGTATAGAAAGGGGTTTAGTAATAGGTAATACATATTATAAGAAAAAGAGGATAAATAAGTATACAAGATATGATGAAGGGCGTAATGACAGTAGGTTGTTGGTCTACATATTCGTAGACTCCAGGATGTACATGTTTATAGAGAGGAAACGGATATATCGGATCACTTTTTAGTTGTAGCTACAGTGAGAGCAAAAGGTAGATGGGATACAAGGAAAATAGAAGAAGCAAGAGGTGAAGATTTATAAACTAAAGGAGGAGGCAGTTAGGGTACGTTATAAACAACTATTGGAGGATAGATGAGCTAGTGATAGTATAGGCAATGGGGTCGAAGATGTATGGGAATAGGTTTAAGAATGTAGTGTTAGAGTGTTCAGCAGAAGTTTGTGGTTACAAGAAAGTGGGTGCTGGAGGGAAAAAGAGCGATTGGAGGAATGACGATGTAAAGAGAGTAGTAAGGGAGAAAAAGTTAGCATATGAGAGGTTTTTACAAAGTAGAAGTGATGCAAGGAGGGAGGAGTATATGAAGAGAAAATGAGAGAGTGGGTGATATGTTATCAACAAATTTTGTAGAAAATAAGAAAAAGTTTTGGAGAGAGATTAATAAGTTAAGGAAGCCTAGGGAACGAATGGATTTGTCAGTTATAAATAGGAGAGGAGAGTTCTTAAATGGATAGTTAAAGGTATCAGGAAGATGGAGGGAATATTTTGAGGAATTGTTAATTGTTGATGAAGATTGGGAAGCTGTGATTTCGTGTATAGGGCAAGGAGGAATAACATCTTGTAGGAGTGAGGAGGAGCGAGTTGTGAGTGTGGGGGAAGTTCGTGAGGCAGTGGGTAGAATGAAAGGGGGTAAGGCAGCTGGGATTGATGGGATAAAGATGGAAATGTTAAAAGCAGGTGGGGATATAGTTTTGGAGTGGTTGGTGCTATTATTTAATAAATGTATGGAAGATGGTAAGGTACCTAGGGATTGGCAGAGAGCATGTATTGTTCCTTTGAATAAAGACAAAGGGAACAAAAATGAGTTTGGTAGGGTATGCAAAAGAAGAAAATGAAAAGCGAATATGTGAAAGAGTAAGGTGTTGAGGATAACAAAAAAAATAGGTAACGAACTATTGGATATAAGATTGGAGGGAGAAAATATGGAGGAGCTGAATGTATTCAGATATTTAGAAGTGGACGTGTCTGCATATGGGTCTATGAAAGATAAGGTGAATCATAGAATTAATGAGGGAAAAAAGGTGAGTGGTGAACTAAGGAGTCTGTGGAGACAAAGAACTTTGTTCATGGAAGCAAAGAGGGGAATGGATGAAAGTATAGTTATAGCAACGCTCTTATATGGATGAGAAGCATGGGTGGTGAATCTTGCAACAAGGAGAAGACTGGAGGCAGTGGAAATGTCATGTCTGAGGGCAATGTGTGGTGTGAATATAATGCAGCGAATTCGTAGTTTGGAAACCAGGGGGAGGCGCAGGATTACTAAAACTATTATACAGAGGGCTGAGGAGGGATTGTTGAGGTGGTTTAGATGATGTAGAGAGGAAGGAACAAAATAAAATGACTTCGAGAGTTAATAAATCTGTTTTTGAGAGATGGCGGGGTAAGGATCGGCCTAGTAAAGGTTGAAGGGAGGGTATAAAGGAGGTTTTGTGTGCGAGGGGCTTGGACTTCCAGCAAGCATGCATGAGCATGTTAGATGAGTGAATGGAGACAAATGGTTTTTATGACTTGATGTACTGTTGATGTGTGACCAGGGTAACATTTATGAAGGGATTAAGGGAAAACGGCAGGCCGGACTTGAGTCCTGTAGACGGGAAGTACAATGCCTGCCCTTTGAAGGAGAGGTGTTATTGTTGCCGTTTTATTACTGTAGTGCATGCGCGCCTCTGGCAAGACAGTGGAGTGATTGATAGTGAACCTTTTTCGTTTTCGGCCACCCTGCCTAGGTGGGAAACTGCCGATGTGTTAATAAATGTATGAAAAATAATATATATACATACACACACACACACACACACACACACACCACACACACACACACACACACACACACACACACATACATATATATATATATATATATATATATATATATATATATATATATATATATATATATATATATATATTTTGAGCCCAATTGTTGGAAAAAATTCTAATTTTAATGTTAAAAACAACTTAGATTTAGTTGATAAATTAAGCACCTTGACTGATTTAAATGATTTCAATATGGTTAGTTTTGATGTTACCTCCTTGTTTACAACTGTTCCAGTTGATGATTTACTAAAGTTCTTATCTGAAGAACTGGTTAATTACGATTTACCATTGCCAGTTCCTACTATCATTAAACTTATTAAACTTTGTATTGTTGATGCAAAATTTGTATTTAATGATGAGTTTTACACTCAGAAGTTTGGTATGGCAATGAACAAGTTTTGCCTAAATCTCTTTTATCAAATAGACTCCTTGACATGAGAGATCGTCCTTTTGATGATTTTATGAGAATTATTCTTCAGAAACATATTGAAATTTCTAAAATACAGGAGAAAGAAGCATTCAAAATATTGAGAAACAAAAAATACTCCTTTTATCAAGCTATTCCATCAGAATGGCAACATAGTATGTTGGATCATTGCTATAATAAACTCAGAAGAATTTGTAATAATCTCAAAAACAAACTACAAAGAAAATTAGATAATTTAATTGAAAATAGTGATTGGACAAAGTACGCTAATAACAATTTTGTAATTAACTTATCAGATGAAATATTAGATAAAAATACAACTGCTGCTCTTGGTTTCGGTTTAAGTTTTGCAACTTCAAAAAAACTTAATTATATTGAAGTTGCAAAAGCCTTTTGTAATTTAGAAAAATCCTCTGATTTATCCATTGATGAAATTAATATTAGTAAGGGGATGGTATATAGCTCAATGTTAAAACAAAATATTCCCAATTGCCCTCAAAGATTTTTTAAGTCTTATGATTCACTTTTGAATAATAAAAATTTGCGTCTTACTAAAGCAGATAAAATAAATGCAATTGTAATTATGAAAGAAACCGATTACCAAGATAAAATGAATAACCTCCTAGATGATTTTGAAACCTATTCTAAACTTAGAAAGAATCCCTTAGAAACTGTTAACAGCAATTTCAATAAAACAATAAAACATCTATTGAAGGGCAAAGATGAATTAATTAAAAAATTTACTTCCACTAATCCATCTTTACCTTATATGTATGGATTAATAAAAACACACAAACCTGGTAATCCTGTTAGACCAATTATTAGCTCTATAGGTTCAGTTTCTTATAAACTTTCTAAATGGCTTGTTGATATTTTGAGCCCAATTGTTGGAAAAATTTCTAATTTTAATGTTAAAAACAACTTAGATTTAGTTGATAAATTAAGCACCTTGACTGATTTAAATGATTTCAATATGGTTAGTTTTGATGTTACCTCCTTGTTTACAAAAGTTCCAGTTGATGATTTACTAAGTTTCTTATCTGAAGAACTGGTTAATTATGATTTACCATTGCCAGTTCCTACTATCATTAAACTTATTAAACTTTGCATTGTTGATGCAAAATTTGTATTTAATGATGAGTTTTACACTCAGAAGTTTGGTATGGCAATGGGCAATCCTCTTCACCTGTTCTTAGTAACTTATATATGGAATTTTTCGAAACAAGATTGCTTAACACTATCCTTCCCAATAGAGCTAAGTGGTATAGATATGTTGATGATATTTTGTGCCTTATGCCTAAGAATGTAGACATAAACCATTTCCTTGTTAAATTAAATAGCTTAGCTCATTCTATAAATTTTACTGTTGAATTCGAAGTAAATAACTCATTGCCCTTCCTAGATGTTTTTATTATTAAGGGTAACATTGATTTAAAATTTAAAATTTACAGAAAACCTACAAATAATTGTTCCTATGTACACTATTACTCTTCACATCAAGATAGAGTTAAAGTGTCGTTTTTCTTCAATGTTTTTGAGAGCTTTACGTATTTGTTGTCCAGAGTTCATAGATGAAGAAATCTCTAAAATTTATGAAATAGCTAATGATTTAAAATACCCTAGAAACATAATTGATAAACTTTTAAAATAGCTAGGAATACTTTTTACAATCCTAAAAGGGACAACCAACCTTATTCAACCAAAAATATGTTGGTTCTCCCTTACCATGAAAACTTGGTTGATATGCCTTCCTTTCTTAAGAATTTTAATATCAAAGTTGTATTTAAAAATCTTGATACAGTAAAAAGACTTTTGATAAAAAATTCCCCCCAAAATGCTGACGGATGTGTCTATAAGATTCCCTGTAAAATATGCGATAAAGTTTATTATGGTCAAACTGGTAAAAGTCTTGAACTAAGATTAAAACAACATAAATATAGCATTAGAACTGGACAAGATTCTAATGCTCTATTTATTCATGTGAGAGATTTTAACCATCCAATTGATTTTCAAAATGCTGAGAAGGTTGTATCAAGCAAGTCCATGGTTGAAAGGAATATAATAGAATCATGTTTCATTAAAAGCAGTTTTTAAAATAATATGAATATTTCTTTTGGTTTATATAAATTGGATTCTTTTATAATTAATAAAATTTGGGAAGAATTTAATGATAAATTGGACTAATCTTAATTCTTGGGAAGAGTTTCAGGTCCTTTCTTATTTTCCTCTTCACAGAGTCGTGAGATGTTACGCTACTGTGAGGTGTAGTCTTTGTTAGTAAGATGTGACTGTGAGGTGTAGTCTTGCCCCTTATATAAGCCCTTCTTTTCATGTTTCCTTTTATAGTTCCTTGATAATGTGAGTAGTCACGAAAGCGCTTGGAATTCCTCTATTTTTTCATAGTGGTTGTCTTGCATATATATATATATATATATATATATATATATATATATATATATATATATATATATATATATATATATATATATATATATATATATAATATATATACATAATACATTATATATATATATATATATATATATATATATATATATATATATATATATATATATATATATATATATATATATATATACATATATATATATATATATATATATATATATATATATACATAATATATATATCATATATATATATATATATATATATGTTAAAGGCAGGTGGGGATATAGTTTTGGAGTGGTTAGTGTTTTTATTTAATAAATGAATGGAAGTGGGTAAGGTACCTAGGGATTGGCAGAGAGCATGCATAGTTCCTTTGTATAAAGGCAAAGGAGACAAAAGAGAGTGTCAGCAGATGGGTATATGAAGAATGAGGTAAATCATAGAATTAAATAGAGGAAAAAGGTGAGTGGTGCACTGAGGAGCTTGTGGAGACAGAGAACTTCATCCATGAAAGCAAAGAGAGTATAGTTATACCAACACTCTTGTATGGGTGTGAGACATGGGTTGTGAGTGTTGCAACAAGAAGAAGGCTGGAGGCAGTGGAGATGTCATGTCTGAGGGCAATGTGTGGTGTGAATATAAAGCAGAGAATCCGTAGTTTGGAGATTAGGAGGAGGTGTGGGATTACCAAAACTATTATCCAGAGGGTTGAGGAGGGGTTGTTGAGATGGTTTGGACATATAGCGAAGATGGAACAAAATAGAATGACTTTGAGAGTGTATAAATCTGTAGTGGAGGGAAGGAGGGGTAGGGGTCGACCTAGAAAAGGTTGGAGGGAGGGGGTAAAGGAGGTTTTGTGTGAGAGGGGCTTGGACTTTCAGCAAGCGTGTGTGAGCGTGTTAGATAGAAGTGAATGGAGACAAATGTTTTTTAGGATTTGACGTGCTTTTGGAGTGTAAGAAAGGTAACATTTATTAAGGTTTTAAGGGAAACCAGCAGGCCGGACTTGATTCCTGGAGATGGGAAGTACAGTGCCGTCACTCTGAAGGAGGGTTGTTAACGTTGCAGTTTTGTAGCTGCAGTGTAAGCACGCCTCTGGCAAGACAGTGATGGAGTGAATGATGATGAAAGTTTTTCTTTGTCGGGCTACCCTGCCTTGGTGGGAAACGGCCGATGTGTTATAAAAAAAACTACTATATATATAATGTTACTTTGCTCAAAGTCAAATGGCTCCTCAACTCCCAAAATCCATTTGCCTCCACGCACTCCTATCTAACAAACTCTCACACGCCTTGTGGAGGTTCAAGCCTCTCGAAGAGAAACCATCCTTCACCCTTTCCTATGATGACCTCTTCTCCACCTTCCCTTCTCTACTGTTTGATTCACTTTCCAGGTAATGCTGTTTTCCTCCCTCCTCTCTAAATATCCAAAGCACCTCAACAACTCCTCGTCAGCCCCCTGGATATCACTTTTATTAACTCCCTGCTTCCTCATATTCTCTAACCTACGAGATCTCTGCATTATTATTACACGACACACTGTCCTCAGACACGATTTCTCCACTGCCTCCAACCTTCTTGTTGCAACATTCACCACTCATGCTTTCCACCCATAAGAGAGCATTACTGCCACTATACTCTTAAACATTTTCCTTTGACTCAAGGATAATGTTTTTGTGTCCACAGAGGCTTCAGTGCACCACGGTTGGCACGGATCCATCCCCGGCAAGGGTGGAAACACTGGGCATGTTTTCTTACACCTGTTGTCCCTGTTCACCTATCAGTAAGTAGGTACCTGAGTGTTAGTTGACAGATATGGGTCACATCCAGGGGGGACAAGATTGAAACACCCAAGTGGAAATAAGACAAACAGTCCTCGACGAACCATCGACTTTACTGGGTTACACTGGGTGGCAAACCCTCCGGGTTAAAAATCCGAACAAATATTACTCATATAAAATCGCCTCGTCTTTCATATACTCATCCGTTGAAAAGTACACTTCTTGTTTCAAGGAAGAGGGCGCTTTATCTGAGCAAGGACAACCGTAGCAAGGATTATATTATGTATGCATTTAATATCAAAGATTTTTGTGGGAAATTGCAATCCATTCGCCTAAGTAATGTCTACTGTGTGTGTGTGTGGTCGTGCAGCGTCCAGTCGACATCAGAGCAAATAGTATTAGCCCACCTAAACCTCTCCCTGAGTTCCACACTTCCCCAGATTTTGATATTTCTCTTTATAATTGAATATTTAACCAAAGTGAAGAAATATTTTGTTTCCGACATTTCCGTATCCGCTGTCTGATCGTGGATTTTAAGTTCCTCTAGATTGTGAACGTCGAAGTTTATATACAATATCCACTCTTGCTTCATCTACAGCAGGAATCATTTAGGTAACTCGTTACACCCTGCTACATCAATATAAGGTATCCTGATATAATTAAGTAAATTAGTGTCATCATAAATTTCATTCTCCTATGCGTGGATATTTGTGAAATGTACCTCATTAAACACGTTATATCCTGGCTTAAATATCTACGTATTATCCCAGAGTTAATTTGTTACATGCTAGCAGCATCAACACTTGTTATCCCAGAGTTAACTTGTTACATCTTGGATACAGCAACAAGAGATATGCCAGAATTAACTTGTTACATCCTAATTGCAGTAATAGCCGCTATACCTGAATTAACCTATTATTTCCAGACTACGTCATTAGCAACTATCTCCTCTTAACTTGTGAAAACCATCAACTGCAGTCATCCCAGAATTAAGTTGTTAAAACAATTCTGGCTACAACAACAGTATTAATCCTAGATTTTACTTGTTTTCTGAATCCAGCAACAGCACTGAGTTAATCTGCTCTAAGCCCAATTATTCATTATTCTGCTGCTGGCCAAAAAAAAGTTTAATCACTGTCGGCAAATTTAAGGATTATAAAGAATAGTTTTAAGTTGGCAGAAATTCTGTGGAAAGAGGCGTATATCAGTGGCCTTTTGTAACTACACGAGCAGTGCTATTCTGGTGGCCCCATCTTCAGTAATTTTTTCATTATATGATATTTAAAATTTCCTATGGTTTTAAGACTATCTACATCCTCTTTTAGTTCATTCTATTGGTCTGCCATTCTGAGAAGATTTTTTTATTTTGTATCTCTTCGGCTCCTCTTTTCTCAATTTAAAACTGTGGCCTTGAATGTTGTTTTTCCCTGACTTTATATGTGATTATGATGTCTCATTCTTACCAGACAGAGAAAACATCTTCAGTGCTTTCAGCCCTTACCGATTATTCTTATTTTTTAGCACTGGTAACTACTTTTCAGGTCTTTTGGAAGTTTTGAAAGTTATCCACATGTTTTATACCCCTAATGTATAATGTAAACAACTTTTTAGGATTTCTCTATTAATATATTTAAAGAATATTTTATAATAATAGCAAACGAGTTTCACAAGTTCGTTTAAATATTCTCAAGGAGATAATTTACTTTAATTATAACTCTTAGGTAATCTTCGCATTTCATTACCTGTCTATATTCTTCATGGGACCTTATTTAACTCTCTTCCATTTCTATTACTTGTCATTTATCTACATTAAGTTCTATCATTACATCTTTTCATTATATATTGCACCTAATATTTGTGCATCATTCACACTTGTGACATCTCCCAAGACATTTTTTCCTATCTTAACTGTTCTCGTTTTTCTCTCAGAAAATCTTACTAAATACTTATACATTTTGGAGTTTTTAAATTGATCTCTAATGGGAAACTCTACCTGAAACTTTTAAAATCTTGGTATAAATAATCTTCCAATCCATTTTTTCCTTGAATAATTTTAGGGTCTGTCGTAATTGATTGATTAATTTGATATATACGAATTTCTAGACAAATATTTGAATTGTTTACTAGTCAGTCGTTTTTTTTTTTTTCTAAGGGTTTTATTTACTTTTCTCTCATGGTCTTTTTCAATATTTATACAAAAGCACTTTTCTCTCACGGTCTTTTCCAATAATTTAACATAAACACTTGGTAAAGATATCGACCTGTAGTTATTTTTGAAATATTGGCACAACACATGGCATCTTGCATTTGTCTGCCACTTTTCCTTCTTCAAGTGAAACTTTAAACATTTTCCAAAAACCCAAAACAATGGTGCTGTCTCATCTGGCTCTGTTTATTTCGGTCAGCATCTTGCAATAATTTATTTACTTCTTTTTTGTTACTTTCGTATCCTCTAACTCAAATCTGTTTCGGTATTAATCTGCTAATAATTTTTTTTTTTTTCGTTAACACAATCCGAACCCCTTTTCGTATATTTCAGTTTCTTCTCTTCAATTGTCTTGTTGTCTCATATACTGTTTTTTTGTCTTTAATATTTAGCATAACTTTTATAAACCTGAATAAAAGATTTGGTTCTATCAAAGTTATTTTTTACTGTTGCTTTACAAATGTTTATTTAATTCTGGCCTGGTCACATCTCTGACATAACTATGAAATCTCCAGCTTCTGTTTCCAAGTACATTATTTTCATAGCTGTCTAAAATCTTTTAATATTTCTTCTTTTACATCTTTTGGATAAATGTTCATTACCAATTACCTGGAGGCAACGCAGATGAAAGGTCACACACATATGAGCTAACAAGACTGGAAAACACACTTGACCTTATCTTCCCAAATAACGAGGACCTGGTAAGAGACATAACAATATCAAAAGCAACTAATTCCGATCACAATCTAATCGAAGTTCAGACTTACATGCACAGGCGTCCTGACCAGCAAAATGCACGTAGCTGTGATGGTGTCTCCAACAAATACAACTTCAGCAACATAACATCAACTGGGACCAGGTAAACTATGTTCTTAAACGAAACATGTTGGGAATATATCTTAAATAAGATTGATCCAAACCAGTGCCTTGAAAGGATCAACTTCCTGGCAGCTGAAGTATGTTCAAGGCATATTTCCTTAGAAAAAAAGAAGAGAAGAAGTAAACTATAGAAAGACGTTCCTTCCCAGAGAAGACGGTGGCCTAGTGGCAAAGCCTCGCTTCACACACGGAGGGCCCAGGTCGATTCCCGGCGGTGGAAATATTTCAACGTGTTGTCATGTTCACCTAGCAGCAAATAGGTACCTGGGTGTTAGTCGATTGGTGTGGGTCGCATCCTGGGGGACAAGATTGAGGACCACAATGGTAATAATACAAAACAGTCCTATATGACGCACTGACTTTCTTGGGTTATCCTGTGATACCTCCAAGGGTTAAAACTCCGAAGGAAAGTATCGAACTTAAGTTAAAGGAATCTTACAGGACCCAGGAAAGACAGGAGGAGCTAAAAGGATTAGTGAAATTGAAAGAAATTGAAATATTTCATTTCATATGCGAAAAAATAGGGATTGGCAGAGATCGTGCATAGTTCCATGTATAAAGGCAAGTTGAAAAGAGAGTGTAAAAATTATAGGGAATAAGTCTGTTAAGTATACCTGGTAAAAAGTATAGTAGAGTTATTATTGAAAGAATTATTAGTAAGACAGAGAGCAGGATAGCAGATGAACAAGGAGGCTTTAGGAAGTGTAGGGGGTGTGTAGACCAAGTGTTTGCAGTGAAACAATAGGTGAACAATATTTAAATAAGGGTAAAGAGGTGTTTGGGTATTTATGAATTTGGAAAAGGCATATGATAGGGGGGATAGGGGGGAATGTGGCAGATGTTGCAAATGTATGGAATAGGAGGTAGGTTATTGAAAGCAGTGAAAAGTTTTTACGAGGATAGTGGAGGCTCAGGTTAGAGAATGTAGGCGAGAGGGAGATTATTTCAGTAAAAGTAGGCCTTAGACAGGGTTGTGTGATGTCACCGTGGTTGTTCAATATGTTTATATATGGAGTTGTAAGAGAAGTGAATGCTCGGGTTTGGCAAGAGGTGTGGTTAAAAGATGAAGAATCTAACACAAAGTGGGAGTTGTCACAGTTGCTCTTTGCGTATGATATTGTGCTTTGGGGGATTCTGAAGAGAAGTTTCCGAGGTTGGTAGGGTATATAAAAGAAGGAAATTAAAAGTGAATATATGAAAGAGTAAGGTGATGAGGATAACCAAAAATAGATAATGGAAGATTGGATATCAGATTGGAGGGAGAGAGTATTAAGGAGGTGAATGTGTTCAGATATTTGGGAGTGGATGTGTCAGCAGATGGGTATATGAAGGATGAGGTGAATCATAGAATTAACGAGGGAAAAAGGTGAGTGGTGTTGTGAGACAGAAAACGTTATCCATGAAGGCAAAGAGGGAAATGTATAAGAGTATAGTTATACCAATACTTTTGTATGGGTGTGAGACATGGGTTGGAATGTTGCAACACGAAGAAGGTTGGAGGCAGTGGAGATGTCATGTCTGAGAGCAATGTGTGTGTGAATATAATGCAAAGAATCCGTAGTTTGGAGATTGAGGAGGTGTGGGATTACCAAAACTATTATCCAGAGAGCTGAGGAGGGGTTATTGAGATAGTTTGGACATATAGAGAGGATGGAACAAAATAGAATGACTTCTGAGAGTGTATAAATCTGTAGTGGAGGGAAGGCGGCGTAGGGTCGGCCTGAAAAGGTTGGAGGGAGGGGTAAGGAGGTTTTGTGGCGAATGGGCTTGGACTTCCAGCAAGTGTGCGTAGTTGTTAGATATGAGCGAATGGAGGCAAATGGTTTTTAGGAGTTGACGTGCTGTTGGAGTGTAGGCAAGGTAACATTTATGAAGGGTTTTAGGGAAACCGGCAGGTCAGACTTGATTCCTGGAGATGGGAAGTACCTTGCCGGCACTCTGAAGGAGGTGTGTTAATGTTGCAGTTTATAAATGTAGTGTAAGCACCCTCTGGCAAGACAGTGATGGAGTGAATGATGATGAAAGTTTTTCTTTGTCGGGCCACCCTGCCTTGGTGGAAACGGCCGATGCTAATAAAAAATTAATAAAAATAAATAATGCGAAAAACAAGGCAAATACCACATCTAGTATCGGATCCTTGCTCAGACAAGATGGGACTTACACCGATGACAACAAAGAAATGAGTGTGATACTGAAATCGCAATACGACTGTGTTTGGAGCCACTAATCAGTCTGAAGATCGACAATCCAAATGATTTTTCATGAATGAGCCACAAAACTCCGTCAATAGACTTTGAGGAAACCATTGACAACATGCCTATGCACTCAGTCCCAGGCCCAGACTCGTAGAACTCTGTGTTCATTATACTATGGAGAAGAAGTTTAGACATGATTGAAATTCCACAGTCACTTAAAACAACAGATACAGCCCCACTCCATAAAGGTGGCAGTAAACATTACCCAAGAACTATAGACCAATAGCCCCAAGTCCACATAATAAAAATCTTTGAAAGAGTGCTAGAAGTACGATTGCAAACCACTTGATTCCCAAAACTGCACCATCCAGGGCAACTTGGGTTAAGACCAGGTCGCTGCTGCCTCTCGCTATTACTGGATCACTATGATATAGTCTTGATGCCCTTTTTTAAAAAAAACAAAATGCAGATGTAATATACACAGACTTTGAAAAGCCTTATACAGGTGATCATGGCGTAACAGCTCACAAAATACGTGCTAAAGAAATAACTGGCAAAGTGGGGGAGATGGGTCTTCAACTTTCTAACCAATCGAAACAAAGATAGTGGTCAACAGAGTTAAATCGGAAGGTGCCATAGGAAAAGCTCTGTTCCCAGGGAATATCCCCCCATCCTTTCCCCCATTTTTTTCAGACACAGACAGTGTTAACCCGCACCGTGTTTCCTTTTCGACGATACTATCTGAGAGACTGTCATCTATTGAGGAAAGGGGTTAACCCCAAGAAGATATAAACCAAGTTTTCCAAGGGCAACGGAAAAAAAAATGATGTCCATGAAGAAAAATTCCAATACCCGTTATGTTAAACTGGGGGGGATAATAACTAGAACCGAGTATACTACAAACTATGATCATAAAAAAAGCGGAAAAGTTGGGGAACCCGGGGGGGGTAATGACGAAACTCACTTTAAGGATCACAACTGTAGATCACAACTGCAAAGAAAATGATAGGATGGATAATGCGAACTTTCAATGCAAGAGATGCTAAGCCAATGATGATTTCCCCCCATTTTTTCTAGGTGGGGAAATTGCTGCGCATTAACATCCCGTTCAAAGCTGGGAAATTGCAACAGACAGGACAGAAACCTTTTTTCACATAGTTGACAAACACCCAACTCTGGGAACGTTAAAATTGACTTGTATTTTTGAACGCAGGCGAGAATGATATATACTACATTGGAAAACCCCGAAGGGGAAGGTTTGAATTGCAAAAAAATTTTATAAAATAAAAAAATGGGGAAAGGGGGGAAAAAACCCCCTGAAAAGTAGGGGGGGCCCTTGGTACACTAAGAGAAAAAAAAATAAGTGTCTGGGCTCAAGACTGTTCAACAGCCCCCACCATGCTAAGGGAATTACAACCTCCGGGACTTCAAGAGGGGGGGTGACAGACCTTAAAGGTCCCAGATCAGCAGGACTGTGGTTCACGTTGAACTACGTGCGGCCAGCGTAACAGCCTGGGTTTATCAGGCCCGATCCACGAAGGCCGGCGTGGACCGTGCCCGGAGGATTGATCCCCG
>WNWK01008362.1:28100-85202 GCA_009830355.1 Cherax destructor | reverse complement strand
GGGCCCAGTCTCGGACCCATTATTAACTCTTAATCTTTCCCTTGTCATGATTGGACCAGATCTCGTGAGTTCTTACCAACTTGCTCCATCAAAACAGGCCCAGTCCCTGGACCCATTATGTACCTCTGTAATCTTTTGACTACCCCACAGGATGGGTATGGGGGCATAAAAAAGATATTAAACTAACTAACTTTGGTATTGGCCCAGAAACCAAAAGGGGTTAAACTTTCAAAATAAAATACCCAAATCATAATAAAATAATAATAATAAAAATAATAATAATAAAAATTAATAATAGAAATATCTTTATTTACTTCAATAAATTTTATTTTATTAGGTAGTAGGTTTTGACAGCAACCACCCAGGGGGGGACTACGCCTCCCGGAGTGAAAAAAGGAAGCCTGATTTTTTTTCATGATGGAGAATTGTGGTGTCTTTTTTTGTCTAAAAACATGCAAGATTTCAGGAGTCCCACTTCTCTTACACTTAGGTCATCAACATCTTCACTTTATGTTTACACACTCATCTGAGTTTTTTTTTTAAATTTTTATCTTAATTTTCTTGTTCTTATTGTTTTTCCCTTTTATATCCGGGGGGAAGGGAAGAATTTTTCCTCCGTAAGATGCTTTTTAAAAGTCAACTAAAATCCGGGAACATTTGAAATTTTCCGATTTAAAAAAAAAGAAAAAGAAGAAAACCGTAAAAGTGGGATGTTTGAAGGGCGGGATTTGTCAAATAAGAAAGAGATAATTTGCTTTTAGAATGAAAGAAGCGGGATGTCCTGGTCTTAAGTGAAACAAAGCTAAGGGGTAGGAGGTTTCAGTGGGGAAAAAAAAATTGGATTAGGTCAGGGGTTTAAAACGAGTTGAGCAAAAGTAAAATAATGTTGAAGGATAAGTTATGGCAAAAAAAGAGGGAATATAAATGTATAAATTCAAGGATTATGTGGTTAAAATAAGGGTTGATGAAAATGGGTTATAGTAAGTGTTTATGCACCTGGAGAAGAGAAAAGTGAGAGGAGAGAGAGAGTTTTTGGGAAATGTGAGTGAGTGGAGTTTTGAACCAGTGAGAGAGTACTTGTGGTTGGGATCTAAATGCTAAAGTGGGTAAAATGTTGAGGGAGTAATAGGTAAATTTGGGGGTTCAGGGTAAATGAAAATGGGGAGTCTTTAATTGAGCTATGTGTAGAAAGAGGTCTGGTAATAAATAATACATATTTTATGAAAAAGAAGATAAATAAGTATACAAGGTATGATATAGCACATAATGATAGTTTGTTAGATTATGTATTGGTGGATAAAAGGTAAATGGGTAGGCTTCAGGATGAACATGTTTATAGAGGAGCAACAGATATATCGGATCATTATTTAGTTGTAGCTACAGTTAGAGTAAGAGGTAGATGGGACATAAGAAAAATGGCAACAGCAAGTAAGAGAGAGGTGAAAGTGTATAAACTAAGGGAGGAGAAAGTTAGGGTGAGATATAAGCAACTTTTGGCAGAAAGGTGGGTAAATGCTGGTATGAATAGTGGGGATGGGGGTTGAAGAGCGTTGGGATTGTTTTAAAAAGGCAGTATTAGAATGTGGGGCAGAAGTTTGTGGGTATAGGAGGGTGGGTGCAGGAGGAAAGAAGAGTGATTGGTGGAATGATGAAGTAAAGGGTGTGATAAAAGAGAAAAAGGTAGCTTATGAGAAGTTTTTACAAAACAGAAGTGTTGTAAGAAGAGCAGAGTAAGTGCAAAAGGAGAGCAGTTGAAAGAGTGGGAGAGGCACTGTCAAGAAATTTTGCGGAAAATAAGAAAAAGTTTTGGAGTGAGATAAACAAGTTAAGAAAGCCTAGGGAACGAATGGACTTGTCAGTTAAAAACAGAGTAGAGGAATTAGTAGATGGGGAGTTGGAGGTATTGGGTAGATGGCGGGAATATTTTGAGGAACTTTTAAATGTCGATGAAGAAATGGAGGCGGTAATGTCATGTACTGGCCAGGGAGGTATAACATCTTTTAGGAGTGAGGAAGAGCAGGATGTGAGTGTGGGGAAGGTGTGTGAGGCATTACATAGAATGAAAGGGGGTAAAGCAGCAGGAACTGACGGGATCATGACAGAAATGTTAAAAGCAGGGGAGATATTGTGTTGGAGTGGTTGGTATTTTTGTTTAATAAATGTATGAAAGAGGGGAAGGTACCAAAGGATTGGCAGAGAGCGTGTAAAGTTCCTTTATATAAAGGGAAGGGTGACAAAAGAGATTGTAAAAATTATAGGAAAATAAGTTTACTGTGTATACCAGGTAAAGTGTACGGTAGGGTTATTATTGAAAGAATTAATGGTAAGACAGAGGGTAGGATCGCAGATGAGCAAGGAGGTTTTAGAGTGGGTAGGGGATGTGTAAATCAAGTGTTTACATTAAAGCATGTATGTGAACAGTATTTAGATAAGGGTAGGGAAGTTTTCATTGCATTTATGGATTTAGAAAAAGCATATGATAGAGTGGATAGGGGAGCAATGTGGCAGATGTTGCAAGTGTAAGGCATAGGTAGTAAGTTACTGAATGCTGTAAAGAGTTTTTATGAGGATAGTGAGGCTCAGGTTAGAGTATGTAGGAGAGAGGAGATTACTTCCGGTAAAAGTAGTTCTTAGACAGGATGTGTAATGTCACCATGGTTGTTTAATATATTTATAGATGGGGTTGTAAAAGAGGTAAATGATAGGGTGTTGGGGAGAGGGGTGGGATTAAAGTATGGGAAATCAAGTACAAAATGGGAGTTGACACAGTTACTTTTTGCTGATGATATACTGTGCTTATAGGAGATTCTAAAGAAAAGTTGCAAAGATTCCTGGACGAGTTTGGGAGGGTGTGTAAAGGTAGAAAGTTGAAAGTGAACAGAGATAAGAGTAAGGTGATGAGGGTATCAAACGATTTAAGTAAAGAAAAATTGGATATCACATTAGAGAGAGGGATTATGGAAGAAGTAAATGTTTTCAGATATTTGGGAGTTGACGTGTCAGCGGATGGGTTTATGAAGGATGAGGTTAACCATAGAATTGATGAAGGAAAAAAGGTGAGTGGTGCGTTGAGGTATATGTGGAGACAAAAAACGTTATCCATGGAGGCAAAGAAGGGAATGTACGAAAGTATAGTGGTACCAACACTCTTATATGGGTGTGAAGCATGGGTTGCAAATGCTGCAGCGAGGAGGAGGCTGGAGGCAGTGGAGATGTCCTGTCTAAGGGCAATGTGTGGTGTAAATATTATGCAGAGAATTCGGAGTGTGGAGTTACTAAAAGTATTAGTCAGATGGCTGAAGTGGGGTTGTTGAGGTGGTTTGGTCATTTAGAAAGAATGGATCAAAGTAGAATGACTTGGAGAGCGTATAAGTCTGTAGGTGAAGGAAGGAGGGGTAGGGGTCGTCCTCGAAAAGGTTGGTGGGAGGGGGTAAAGGAGGTTTTGTGGGCGAGGGGCTTGGATTTCCAGCAAGCATGTGTGAGCGTGTAAGAGTATAAGAAACAGAAGTCCAAAAGTTATTTTACAGCTCTATACATCACTAGTGAGACCTCATTTGGATTATGCAGCTCAGTTTTGGTCTCCTTACTACAGGATGGATATAGATTCATTGGAAAACATACAAAGAAGAATGACTAAAATGATTTACAGTATAAAAATCTCCCGTATGAAGATAGACTTAGAGCGTTGAATCTCCACTCTCTGGAGAGACGTAGAATGAGGGGAGATATCATCGAGGTGTACAAGTGGATGATGGGCATAAACAAAGGAGATATTAATAAAATACTGAGGATATCGAACCAAGTAAGAACCAGAAATAACGGATTTAAATTGGATAAATTTAGATTTAGAAAGGACATAGGCAAGTACTGGTTTTCGAACAGAGTTGTAGATGCGTGGAACAATCTTCCGAGTAGGGTGATAGAGGCTAGGACCTTGGGTGGCTTTAAAAAGAGATTGGGCAAATATATGAGTGGGAGGGGCTGGGTTTGATTGGTGTCGTGAGTACGGGAGTAAATTCTTAGGTAGTGGTGGTTTTGATAGGGACCTGCCTTGTATGGGCCAATAGGCCTTCTGCAGTGTTCCTCCATTATTATGTTCTTATGTTAGTGGGACGGATTGTGAAGGAACTGCCTAGTATGGGCCAACAGGCCTGCTGCAGTGTTCCTCCTTTCTTATGTTCTTATGTTCTTATAGGAGTGAATGGAGACAAATGGTTTTTGGGACCTGACGAGCTGTTGGAGTGTGAGCAGGGTAATATTTAGTGAAGGGATTCAGGGAAACCGGTTATTGATTTAGCCAGACTTGAGTCCTGGAAATGGGAAGTACAATGCCTGCACTTTAAAGGAGGGGTCTGGGATAGTGACAGTTTGGAGGGACTATTCTAAACTGTCGTATCTAAGCGCCTCTGCAAAGACAGTGATTATGTATGAGTGTGGTGAAAGTGTTGAATGATGATGAAAGTATTATCTTTTTGGGGATTTTCTTTCTTTTTGGGTCACCATGCCTCGGTGGGAGACGGCCGACTTGTTGAAAAAAAAAAAACATATACAATGACATACTACTATATAGAAAGCCTCTTGTTATGCAGAACATTTCGGGCAAATTAGGACAGTTTTGTCCCAGGATGCGACCCACACCAGTCAACTAACATCCAGGTACCCATTTTACTGATGGGTGAACATAGACAACCGGTGTAAGGAAACACCTCCGATGTTTCCACCCCTTCGCCGGGAATCGAACCCGGACCCTCACCGTGTGAAGCGAGAGCTTTTGCCACCAGGCCACGGGGCCTGGTCGCACAAGTGTTTCATCAAAGAACTGGGTTTTTTCATGAAGATAGCAGACATGAGAAACTGATTTAAATAGTAAACAGGGAGTGACGTCACTTATTCAGTAAAACTACTCTAACATGAAAGACGCACTGTGGGAGGCCTACTGGCCTATGCTTAGTTTACTATGTTTTAATACGATTTGCGCTATGGGAGTGGACAAAGTAAACATCCCATCGTTTTGTTTGAGTTTGATTAGTTTAGTAACTAAACATTCCAGGCACCTCCTCAGTTTGTCGTGCTCCTGCTGTAGTAGTCAGTTTTCTTCCACGCCATCACTCTCTAATTGTAACTGATTCTCTGTCATCCATAAATGCTCTCAACTCATCAAGTATAACTTGTAGCATGCTCGTGTCAGAAGCCAGGCACAGGTATGGTAGGATTCTGGATAGTAGAGTCAGAGTGCACATGCTGTGGATTCCATCTCACATTGGTCTTCAGATGCATGATAGAACTGATAAATTGGCTAAGTTTTATGCTTTCAAAGAGGGGATAGATTACAATCTTGGCTTGTCAGTTAGCAGTTTGAGAACAATAATACGAAAAGAACTTCAACTGAATTTTATTGACTTAAGACTCAGGGAGATTGACACCAGTCAGTCCATCTATCATCATTCTATCATGCAGGAGGAGCCACATGTCTATGGTGCATCCAACAAAATAAGCAGACTCTTGGATGTCACTACCGCCCGCCTCCGGCTGGGTTACAAGTATCTTTGGCAGGTTAAATCACCACCACCAGATGTAGACCAAACAAAATGTAAACTTTGCCAGTTGGATTATTGTCACACCCTGCGTCATTATGTACTGGAGTGCGATAAAATTATGGACCAATATCCTAGCCCCCCTTAAATCGGGGATAATAACAGACAGCACCACAGACCACTACCCCACCTTCCTCTTAACAAACATTAGTAAACCGCCCCTAGAATACACCAAAGTTTCATTCCGACTCCATGACCAAGCTTCAATAAATAACTTCACAACAGAGCTAGACACAGTTGACTGGGCTATAGAATTCCTAAATGCCAAGGGTATCGATGAGTGGACAGACACCTTTCTTAATAAATTGCATAGACTATACAACAAACATTGTCCTATAAAAATGAAACAGATTACGAATAAACGGTTAGGCTGCCCATGAGAAGCAATATAGACGGGGATTCATACATAAGGAGTTTGTTAAACACTATTCATCAGTTCTCACCAAACTAATAAAAAAAGCCAAACAATTGTACTACTCCAGCAGATTCACTGAAACAAGAGGAGATATAAAAAGACCTGGAAAACACTCTCACAGATTATGGGCACCCACAAACTGAAAAAAAATAGGGATATTGTCCTAACTAAACCAAACGAAACACCACTACAGCCTATTGATACAGTAAACAAGATAAATGACTTCTTCTCAACTATAGGATCAAATCTTGCCAGTAAAATTCCAGATACCAATGCCCGAGCAAGTGATTACCTAGATGGGAATTTCCCATCCTCCTTATATCTTGCACCTACAGAACCCACTGAAGTCTCCATGATAATCAAGTCACTTAAAAATAAATCAGGACATCTGTCTCAAGTTCCACCCTTAATATACAAACGAGCTGCTCATGTCCTTTCATATCCTATTTCTTTACTTTTTAACAAATCATTAGAAACTAGCACCTTCCCAACACTACTCAAAACAGCAAGGGTTACACCAATACACAAAGGTGGTGACCCTACAGACGTAAATAACTATAGGCCTATATCAAATCTACCATTGCTATCCAAAATATTCGAGAAACTTGTGCACAAGAGATTATACTCGTTTATAACGACACAGAGCATACTCAACCCCTGCCAATTTGGCTTCAGGAAAAATAAAAGCACTAACGATGTAATAGTAAAAATGATAGACCTGCTTTACACAGCACTTGAAAATAAGGAATATCCACTAGGACTTTTTATTGACTTAAGGAAAGCTTTTGACACAGTAAACCACGGCATCCTACTCCACAAACTTGACCACTATGGAATAAGAGGTCATGCACTAGCATACCTCAAATCCTACCTCACTAATAGGTATCAGTATGTCACTATTAAAGACACATCCTCCACGCCACTACCACTAGACACCGGCGTACCGCAGGGAAGTGTCCTTGGTCCCCTGCTCTTCCTCTTATACATCAATGATCTTCCCAATGTATCACAACACCTGAAACCAATACTCTTTGCTGACGACACAACTTATGTCATCTCCCACACGAACCTTGCCACGCTTAATACCATTGTTAACGACGAATTAATAAAAATATCAACATGGATGACAGCCAATAAACTTACACTCAACACTGATAAGACCTTCTATATTATGTTTGGCAACAGAACAGATGATCCACAATTAAACATTAAGATCAACTCTACACCTATTGCTAGACATAACGAGGGCAAGTTCCTGGGCCTTCACCTTGACAGCAGCCTGAAATTCAGCACCCATATCCAACACATAACAAAGAAAGTGTCCAAAACTGTGGGGATCCTCTCTAAGATACGGTATTATGCACCACAATCAGCCCTACTCACACTATACTACTCACTCATCTATCCCTACCTCACATATGCCATTTGTGCATGGGGATCAACAGCAATTACCCACCTAAAGCCAATAATAACCCAACAAAAAGCCGCAGTAAGAATTATCACACAATCCAACGCTAGGCAGCACACCCCCCCACTCTTCAAAGACCTAAACCTACTCACTGTCCAGAACATCCATACTTACTACTCTGCTATCTACATTTATAGAACCATTAATTCCAACTTTAACCCTGAGCTAAAACACTTTCTTGACAGTTGTGACAGGACCCATAGACATAATACCAGTGTTACTGAAAGAAATATCCTAATTGGGGTTAATATGCTCAGGCAAGCCCATTCAAACCCATGCACAGAAGCCCTCCAAACTTTCCTCAGCACTGGTGAACATCCCTCCAGATGGATCGAAAAAACTGGAACCGACCTCCGCATGAATCAGATACATGATCTGTGGCAAGTAAGGCAACAGCGGCACTTCTCCGCTCCATGGAATATTACCCCATTCCAAACTACCATCCCTCCATTTCCCCCCAAACTACTTCTTAAATCACAACCAAAGCTTCGCCTTGAAGCCAAACATGATGCCTTAAACTGTATTGATAATTTAGCCAAACAGCACACTCTCTCACAAATTATTTACGTTGATGGTTCTGTTCACCAATCCACTGGTGCAGCTGGTAGTGCTGCTGTTGTCATACAGAGTGATGGCTCTCTTAAAGAAATTGGAGCACGCATCAATAACTGGGCCTCTACCCTTCAGACAGAACTGTTTGCCATACTCCTTGCACTCAAATGCGTCCATGTATCTAAGGTTAACTCTCTAATTGTAACTGATTCTCTGTCATCCATAAATGCTCTCAACTCATCAAGTATAACTTGTAGCATGCTCGTGTCAGAAGCCAGGCACAGGTATGGTAGGATTCTGGATAGTAGAGTCAGAGTGCACATGCTGTGGATTCCATCTCACATTGGTCTTCAGATGCATGATAGAACTGATAAATTGGCTAAGTTTTATGCTTTCAAAGAGGGGATAGATTACAATCTTGGCTTGTCAGTTAGCAGTTTGAGAACAATAATACGAAAAGAACTTCAACTGAATTTTATTGACTTAAGACTCAGGGAGTTTGACACCAGTCAGTCCATCTATCATCATTCTATCATGCAGGAGGAGCCACATGTCTATGGTGCATCCAACAAAATAAGGAGACTCTTGGATGTCACTACCGCCCGCCTCCGGCTGGGTTACAAGTATCTTTGGCAGGTTAAATCACCACCACCAGATGTAGACCAAACAAGATGTAAACTTTGCCAGTTGGATTATTGTCACACCCTGCGTCATTATGTACTGGAGTGCGATAAAATTAATGAATTCAGAGACTACTCATTCAGAAATGTTCAAGATATGTCAAAGTATTTTATCCACAGTGGTATATTACAGACCATTCTGGAAAAATACCCTGACTTTGCTCCCTGTAAATAAAGCATTGACATGTGTGTGTGTGTGTGTGTGTGTGTGTGTATGTACATGTGTGTATGTGTATGTGTGTATGTATATACATGTATGCGTGTGTATGTGTATATGTATATGTGTGTGTGTGTGACCCAACAATTAAAATTTGCACCAATAACTCATTACAGTTGTGGCTGGGTGTAGACTAATAGATTGCTCATTGCTTTATAATTTGTTTATGAGTGCAACCATGTACAGACGTAAGTAAATTTACTTACATGATTCATTACCTTGTAACTAGTGAATTAATTACCATTGTACCTTGTTCAGCTATCAAAACTTTGGGGCCCAGTCTCTGGACCCTATATATACCTCTGTAATCTGCAAATACCTTTGTAACTTGTCATGATTGTGACCATCTGAGTTCATTACCTTTGTAACTTGCTCAGCCATCAAACTTTGAGGTCCAGTCCCTGGACCTATTATGTACCTCTGTAATCTTTTGACTACCGCCCACAGGATGGGTATGGGGTGCATAATAAAGATATCAAACTAAAAATAATACCAGACATAAACATCTCTTTGACATTCCCCGTGTCCGACTAAATCTATACAAAAATTCAATGCGCATAAAAGGGCCTAAAATCTGGAACTCCCTGCCTGAAAACTCTAGAACTGCAGACACAACCTCCATTTTCAAAAGCACCGTTAAAAAACATCTTATCTCACTTACGCACCCAACCGGTAGCTAACCATACGAAAACTACTTTATCTTGCACATATCCACAGCAAAATACACTTATTGATATCTGTGATTCTCCTTAATTTGCACATTACTAACCACAGCAAAATACACTTATTGATATCTGTGATTCCCCTTAATTTGCACAGTTCTAACCAAAATTCTAATACAACTATTGCTTCATAATACTTAAGCTAGTCATAAGTTTGCCTAAGACAATCCAATATAGAAACTATATTATGCCAATATATCACCTTTATCATTAATATACAAACTAATTGCTAACTTCTTATACTAATTGTTAAATTCTCAATGTTTAAATTCTAGTACCTAAATTTTGTAAACCTAACTTAACCTTACAATCTGTATATTCATTGTATAGCTATTGAGTAAGACCTATCATAAGACTGCCTGAAAAGCCTAGGCATACCTAGGCATATTATTGGCCATCTTGTAATATCAACTTTAATGTATAACTATAAGTACCCCCCACCTTGTATTACATGAAATAAAGAATTTGAATTTGAATTTGAATTTGAATTCAGAGACAACTCACTCAGAAATTGTCAAGATATGTCAAAGTATTTTATCCACAGTGGTATATTACAGACCATTCTGGAAAAATACCCTGACTTTGCTCCCTGTAAATAAAGCATTGACACGTGTGTGTGTGTGTGTGTGTGTGTGTATGTGTATATGTATGTGTGTGTGTATGTGTATATGTATGTGTGTGTGTGTATGTGTATATGTATGTGTGTGTGTGTGTGACCCAACAATTAAAATTTGCACCAATAACTCATTACAGTTGTGGCTGGGTGTAGACTAATAGATTGCTCATTGCTTTATAATTTGTTCATGATTGCAACCATGTACAGACGTAAGTAAATTTACTTACATGATTCATTACCTTGTAACTAGTGAATTCATTACCATTGTACCTTGTTCAGCTATCAAAACTTTGGGGCCCAGTCTCTGGACCCTATATATACCTCTGTAATCTGCAAATACCTTTGTAACTTGTCATGATTGTGACCAGATCCATCTGAGTTCATTACCTTTGTAACTTGCTCAGCTATCAAACTTTGAGGTCCAGTCCCTGGACCCATTATGTACCTCTGTAATCTTTTGACTACCGCCCACAGGATGGGTATGGCGTGCATAATAAAGATATCAAACTAACTAACTAAACCATGAGGTATCAGTGTGGGTTAAGATGCTGTACGATGCTGTATGACGTAGGCATTATTAGTGTAGTCTCTTAAGGACATACCTGTGTTCCTGTAGATGGCATAGTACATTTCTGGCTTTCTCGCCAATATATACATAGTCACAATCTCCATACGGAATTCAGTACACTTCTGCATCCTTAGGTCTGGTATATGGTGTCAATGTTCCTTGTGAAGTCCATATGGTCTTTGTACCCCAACATCAGTGTTGGATTTCTAAAGGATTGGGGACACAGTGTCTGTGAAGGTACTTGTGTGTAATGTGTTTTCTCCTGATCCTGGCATTGCAGTATATTTCTTCGGCTTTACGTAGGCAGAGTGGAGTAACGTGTGAAGGAAATAAGGCTTGTGCAGGGGTTCTTGATGTTATGTGCCTCCTCCAGGAATTTCTTATTGAAGATTCTCAATCAACGTAAGTAAAATCCATTTAATATTCCTTTCTTGTTTTTTAAATTATTGAGAGAGAAAAATGGATGAGGTTGTGTTTGTTGGTAGGTTTACGATATACTATTATTTCGTGGACTACATCTTATGTAACGACCCTGAGTTTAAAAAATGTAGATTATCATTCATCTCCTCTTGTAGGGTAATTTGCTATGAGAAGACGCCAAAGAAGCTGAACAACCCGACTACATTACAGAACCACACAAGACACGATAACGACAAACAAAGTATTCAGAGGACTTGAAAGAAAAGGTGGACAAGGACAGACTTTTCGAGAGAAGCAAAACGGGTACACGAGAGAACAGTTGGAAGTAAAAGACACAAGGATATCAGGAAGTATTTATTCAGCCTTAAGGTGGCTAGAAACTCGAATGACCTGGAAGTAAATGTAACGAGGAAGTCTGAATAAACAACAACAACAATACTAATACTAATACTAATACTAATAATAATAATAATAATAATAATAATAATAATAATAATAATAATAATAATCATCATCTTTATTTCTACAAGTACATGTACAAGGTATACAGGCCTAGCTGACATCAATGACATACTACTATATAGAAAGCCCCTTGTTATGCAGAGCATTTCGGGAAAATTAGGTAAATTTTGTCCCCAGGATGTGACCCACACCAGTCGACTAACACCCAGGTACCTATTTTACTGATAGGTGAACATGGACGGCAGGTACCTAAAGGAAACACGTCATAATGTTTCCATCCGTACCAGGAATCGACCCTTGGACCTCAGTGTGTGAGCTGAGTGCGCTAGCGGTCGAGCTACTGGACACAGCTTTAAGGATAGAATAGCTATGACAGTGACCATGAGGATAAGAGTCAGCCTAGCAAGTTGTATACCTTGAGTATACTTGGAGAGGGTTTCGGGGTCAACGCTGATTAACGAGGCTGTTACTGTTGGCTGCACGTAAACCGACGTACGAACCACAGCCCGGCTGATCAGGCATTGACTTTAGGTGTCTGTCCAGAGCCTTCTTGAAGACAACCAGGGGTCTATTCGTAATCCCCCTTATGTATGCTGGAAGGCAGTTGAACAGTCTTGGGCCCCTGACACTTGTATTTGTGTATACCTAAATAAACTTACGTACTCCGACTTCACTGTCCATAATCCTACCATACCTGTGTCTGTCAGCTTTGGGCAATATCTTTTTTCCCTACATTGGGAAGCAAGACTCGATACTTCTTCCTAAAACATTGGTGACGAATTTTCCGATTTTTTTTTATGGCCCACTGGTTAGTTAGTGTAATATCTTTATTATGCACCCCATACCCATCCTGTTGGCGGTAGTATGGCCCACTGGTTAGTTAGTTTAATATCTTTATTATGCACCCCATGGGCGGTAGTCAAAAGATTACAGAGGTACATAATGGGTCCAGGGACTAGGCCTCAAAGTTTTGATAGCTGAGCAAGTTACAAAGGTAATGAGCTCAGATAGATCTGGTCACAATAATGACAAGTTACAAAGGTATTTACAGATTATAGAGGTATATAATGGGTCCAGAGACTGGGCCCCAAAGTTTTGATAGCTGAACAAGGTACAAAGGTAATGAACTCACAAGCTAAGTTATAAAGGTAATGAACTCCAGGTAAATACATTGGCTCTGCTTGCCTCTGAGGATTTCTAGGCTTGAAAAAAAGCCTGTTGCTGACTCATATAGAGAAGTGTTGTGGGCGTCTGGCAAACACCTCATTGTTAAGGATAAGATTACTGAAATCGTGAGGTTGCATCTACATTTTGCATTGACTAGATGAACAGTCTGTCCTAATATAGATTGCAACCCAGTTACGACTAATTTTTTTTAGTGATAATGAGATATGTATTTTTTATATTGTATTCCTCACTGTACTGTGTATAACAAGTATATGAAGTAATTATAGAATACGAAATGACTAATATTCCTTTCTAGTGATGTAACAATGCCCAGTGGGTCTGACAAAGACTCATTGTGACCTCTGAAATCCTGTTTTCTTACGCTACCGCTCACAGAATGAGCTGCTGGTGCACTATAAACTAGCCGCTCAGGCGGAACTAAATTGGCTCTGTCGGGGTTTAGGCAGTTGGTTCACTTGACCTAATTCGGAACTTTCCGTTCCTGTTTCTGGTCTCGAGGGTTAGTTAGGAACCCATTTTCATTCCCACCCCAACTTTGGGCACTATTCCTACCCCAGAAACTAGGAGGTAGGACTAGCTACAACGCACTGGCCTGTGAGTTTCAGGACTCGTCTGTCATGAGTTCAAATTCCATCCATTCTGTGATTAACATGGTGAGCTGTGGTAGCCCTCAAAACTCTCCGATAACATGACGACATCCTTCCGGTAGCTTATACATGATGCCTCCTTCCCTTCTTATTTCTGACAGGCTGTATGTGTTGAGTATATCATGTTGCGTCTCGCCTTTACTGCATCACTTAATAGTTTATCGAGATTAGGAGTTCATGTGGCAGCGAGACCAATAATGTATAGCAGCATGTGTGAAGCTAAGATCAAGGCGGCCAGCCGCACTGCGCGACTATTTGGTAAGTAAATTTTTTACGAAATTACTGTACATTTGTATGTGGCCATAAGCATGTTTGAGTAGAATTAATAACATGTTTGAGTAGAATTAATGGTCTGTGCACCTTGGGCTAGGCATTAGTAAGCCAGGCTTTACACCATGATGCAAATGAAATTCCAGAAATCAATAATTCTGTGGGTCAGGACGAGAATAAATTCCAGTCACGGTATTGTGTCTTTTTGTTCTTTAGAGAATAAATTAGGCGAGAGCAAAGTCGCTTGTGAGTCGATCCTCCAACAGGTGGGTAGATTGAAAGCAAGTCACCAGGCACAGACAAGTTGTTTTCAAAAGTTTTAAAGGAATGCAAGGAGAAACTTAATAAACTATTAGCTGGTCTTGACTATAGTTTACGACCATTACTTGGCCGAACCCTGGCATTAGTTTATATATTTTAAAATACATAACTTATGTACACCACAGAATAGGTAAGTATTTAGTGCGCAAATTGTTACCTTGGAAGATATTAATGAAAATAGTTCATTTATTTTGGTTATGCAGCATGTCTGGGTTAGTCTTTCCTAAAGTATTAAGTTGTGTCATTCTCCTGGCTGAATGTAAACAAAGACACATCTACTGATGACAGAGTAAGGGTGAGTTATCTTAACTAAGTATACCTGGGTATACCTTGGGTATACCTGGAGTATACCTGGGTATACCTGGGTATACCTGGAGTATACCTGGGTATACCTGGAGTATACCTGGAGTATACCTGGGTATACCTGGAGTATACCTGGGTATACCTGGGTATACCTGGAGTATACCTGGAGTATACCTGGGTATACCTGTAATACTAATTTAATATTAGACTATTCACACTATAATTAAAGGTTGAAATCCACTGAGAATCATTCATCTACTATTACCTAAGTTTCTTTAACAGATTAATACAAATGTATATCTTACTGGAAAAATGGAAAATGGCAAATGTGAAACCCATTTGCAAAGGAGACAGGTCCATAGCTTCAAATTATAGACTAGTCAGCATAACCTCAGTTGTGGGAAAGTTGATGGAATAAATTATTATAGGTGGAATATGAAGCCACCTTGAATGATGCAATTTAATCAGTGAAACTCTCCATAAATTTACAAAGGACCGTTCTTGCCTAACAAATTTACTAATTTTTTTTCGCACTAATATATTCAAAGTGGTAGACGAAGATTAAGAACATGATAATGTGTATGTGAACTTCAGTAAGGCCTATGATATCATTTCACATAGGAGACTGATGAAAAAAGTAGCGGCATGTGATATAAGAGGAGAAATTATTGTGTTTGAGGCATAGCGGATATACAGGTAACATAGTGTGCATAAATGTGGAGAAATCAGAATGGGGACCTGTTACAAGTGGTGTACTACAGGTGACTGGGACTCTTGTTCACAATCTACCTAAATGACATGGATGAGGGAGTACTGTAAATAGTGACTTAAGTTTGCCAATGACACTAAAGTAGGCTGTATATATAATTCCTGTCAAGGATGCTAAAAAGCTACTGGATGACCTGGATAGGTTGATGTAGTTGGTGGACAAATGTGAGGCTCTAATCCTAAGAAAAGAAAATAACTATGGTACTTATACACTAAATGCAAAAAGGATTTAGTTTTTATTAGCAGAAATTTAAAGCCAAAGCAAGAGTGCATAAGTGTTTACAATAAACCTAATAGGATTAATAAATGATAGATGTCCTAAGGTTATGCTTCAGCTTTATATATTTTTGGTAAAGCCTCATTTAGATTATGCTACTCAGTTCTGATCTCCATATTACAGAATGGACCCAAGTGCATTGGAAAATAGACAGAGAACGATGACAAAGTTGAGCCCAAGCATCAGAAACATTTCCTATGGAGATAGGCTGAATTTGAAATCTCTGGAAAAACATGGAATTATTGGAGGTATGATTAAAGTGTTAAAAACAGAAAATGGGAATACATAAAGGGGATATAAAGAACATGTATAGTACATAGTAATATGTTCATGATATTTTTAAGGCACTGGAATATCCATAAATTCAATTTTCACTGAAGAAGTGGCAAACCTCTAAAATAGTGTGCATGTTCTCTGAGAGTATGGAATCATGTTTTGAACTCGGAGCTATCGTACTCATGCATTTGAAAACAGTCTTCATCACCATAAAAATGAGCATTGCAGAATTTAATATATAAGAACAGAGAAGCACTAACAGTAGGACTACTGACCCGTGCTAGGCAGGCACTTATGTATTTGTCTAACGTATTTCTAGAGGTACCCAAAATATTCACTTCAGTGGCATTACTTGACAGCAATAAATTTTGAGGATGACTAATATTCAGAATATAGCACCAATTGAAGGTCTATTACACAATTCTGTTTTGTAATTTCTGAATTTGCAGCCAGTTGCTTAGTACAGTTTGTATTCAGTAAACTCATTTGTATGTCAATAAATGAAGATATAAATTTAACAGTTAAGTTTCATTGGCCAATTAAGTTACATAAATGTATAGATTTATGGCGTCACTTTTTATTTAAGGAAAAGGTCAAAAACATATTACAACATTTCCTTTAAAACTGCAATATGTATATTCACTGATTAGAGAGTTGAAGATTTTTAAATACAGTTGTCCCTCGACTATCATAATTAATCCGTTCCAGGAGCTATTACTTAACATGAAATATACGTAATTCAAAACCTTATTTCCCATAAGAAATAATGTAAATACAATTAATCCGTTCCACCCAAAAATATTCACATACATGTATTAAATATTAAAAAACAATACTATATATTTATACATTTACTTACCTTTATTGGAGAGTTGCAGGCATCTGGAAGATAGGGAGGATGACAGGGGCAGGGAGTTAGTGGTTGGAAGGGGAATCCCCCTCCAAAAGGACTTCAGGTAACAAGTCCCTCTCTGGGGTTACTTCCCTTCTTTGTCTTTTAATGCCACTAGGACCAACTTGAGAGTCACTAGAACCCTGTCGCACAAAATAACTGTCCACAGTCCTCTGTTTCTGGCGCCTGTTTAACATTTTCCTGAAGTGCAACATGGCTCTGTCACTGAACTGGTTGCAGAGATGGCTTATTTCACCTTGCTCAGGGTGGTGTTTTTCAACAAATGTCTGCACCTTAGTCCACATAGAACACATTTCCATAATCTCTGAAGAAGTTACTACCTCACTCTGTCCATCCTCCTCCTCCAAATCCACAATATCTTCCACAACAGGCACAGGGTCGTTGTACATCCTGGCAAGCTCACTCACACATACGATATTCTCATATTTTTCAACAATCTCTTTCTTCAGTTCGATGGTGTTCCTCAGTCTCTTTACCACAGGGGTGCCACTAGGAAGCTTCTTTGGACCCATGGTGACTTATTTCACAGTGACAATCACTGAACCAGCAATAAACACAACAAAAGTATTGTGAATGTTTGAAAGAGCGCACTGGGTAATGTTCTCTCAATGGTAAACAACGCTTCACTGGCGTCTTGCGCAGGCGCAGGGCAGGCGCGGAGCAGGCGGACAGGTCTAATACATTACGATACACGAGTCCATTTACAATACAGTGGACCCCCGAGTATCGTAATTAATCCGTTCCAGGAGCTAGTACTTAACACGAAGTTTACGAAATTTGAACCATTATTTCCCATAAGAAATAATGTAAATACAATTAATCCGTTCCACAAAAATATTCACATATAAAATAATTAAAAACAATATATATATATATATATATATATATATATATATATATATATATATATATATATATATATATATATACATATATATACATATATAGTATACACACACACACACACACACACACACACACACACACACACACACACACACACACACACACACACACACACACACACACACACACACACACACACACACACACACACACACACACACACACACACACACACACACACACACACACACACACACACACACACACACACACACACACACACACACACACACACACACACACACACACACACACACACACACACACACACACACACACACACACACACACACACACACACACACACACACACACACACACACACACACACACACACACACACACACACACACACACACACACACACACACACACACACACACACACACACACACACACACACACACACACACACACACACACACACACACACACACACACACACACACACACACACACACACACACACACACACACACACACACACACACACACACACACACACACACACACACACACACACACACACACACACACACACAACATACATATACATCAATCAGATAACTGCTGCAGCATACGGGCGGCAACAACCAAAACTAGCTGTCCAATACCTCACTAAGAATCATTCAAGACTCTGTTATACATTTCAGGCCCATACTGGAGTATGCGCACCGGTTTGGAACCCACACCTGGTCAAGCACGTCAAGAAATTAGGAAAGTGCAAAGGTTTGCAACAAGACTAGTCCCAGAGCTAAGGGGATTGTCCTACGAAGAAAGGTTAAGGAAATCGGCCTGACGACACTAGGAGGACAGGAGGGTTGGGGACATGATAACGACATATAAAATAACAGAATAGATAAGGTGGACAGAGACAAGATGTTCCAGAGAGGGACACAGAAACAAGGGGTCATAATTGGAATTTGAAGACTCAATGAATCAAAGGATGTTAGGAATATTTCTTCAGTCATAGAGTTGTCAGGAAGTGGAATAGCTTAGAAAGCGACATAGTGGAGGCAGGAACCATACATAGTTTTAAGACTAGGGTTTGATAAAGCTCATGGAGCAGGGAGAGAGGACCAGTAGCAATCAGTGAAGAGGCGGGGCCAGGAGCTATGACTCGACCCTGCAACCACAAATAGGTGAGTACAAATAGGTGAGTACACACACACACACACACACACACACACACACACACACACACACACACACACACACACACACACACACACACACACACACACACACACACACACACACATTTACTTACCTTTATTGAAGAGTTGCAGGCATCTGGAAGATAGAGTAATGAGTAATGAAGGTCCTCTTGGGCATTTTCTTCCAAAACAGGCCTGTTTCATCACAATTAAACACTTGTTGGGGGAGGAATTCTTCAGCCTCTACGAAGGGAAATCCCCACTCCCTGCATGCCTGTTACACTCCCTGCATGCCTGCTACACTCCCTGCATGAATGCTACACTCCCTGCATGAATGCTACACTCCTTGCATGCCTGCTACACTCCCTGCATGAATGCTACACTCCCTGCATGCTTGCTACACTCCTTGCATGCCTGCTACACTCCCTGCATGCCTGCTAAACTCCCTGCATGAATGCTACACTCCCTGCATGAATGCTAAACTCCCTGCATGAATGCTAAACTCCCTGCATGAATGCTACACTCCCTGCATACCTGCTAAACTCCCTGCATGGCTGCTAAACTCCCTGCATGGCTGCTACACTTCCTGCATGAATGCTAAACTCCCTGCATGAATGCTACACTCCCTGCATGAATGCTACACTCCCTGCATACCTGCTAAACTCCCTGCATGGCTGCTACACTCCCTGCATGAATGCTAAACTCCCTGCATGAATGCTAAACTCCCTGCATGAATGCTACACTCCCTGCATGCCTGATAAACTCCCTGCATGCCTGCTACACTCCCTGCATAAATGCTACACTCCCTGCATGAATGCTACACTCCCTGCATGAATGCTACCACAGGGCTGCCACTAGGAAGCTTCTTTGGACCCATGGTGACTTATTTCACAGTGACAATCACTAAACCACCAAAAAAGACACCAAATGTATTGTGAATGTTTGAAAGAGCGCGCTGGGTAATGTTCTCTCAATGGTAAACAATGCTTCACTGGCAGGCGTCCTGCGTCCTGCGCAGGCGCGGAGCAGGCGGACAGGTCTAATACGTTACGAAACACGAGCCATTTTACGATTCTCGAAATCGAAAAAAGCTTACGTAACACAAGTTTTACGATATATGAGCCTTACGATACTCGGGGGTCCACTGTACAGTGGACCCCCGGAAATCAAACAGCTCCCAACTCGAACTCTTATGTAAGTGTATTTTTGTAAGTGCTTTTGTAAGTGTATTTTTGGGGGTCTGAAATGGACTAATCTAATTTACATTTGTCCTTATGGGAACAAATTCGTTCGGTAATGGCACTAGAGCAGCATTCTGGAACGAATTATGTTCGATTTCCTGGGGTCCACTGTACTGTAAAAATCTGAAAAAATACTGATGTTCTTTCAAGAATTTTTTTTTTTAATCAGATCAGCCTTGTGAAGTAGGAGCCATATTAATTTATGGCAGAGGCAGCCCTTTTTTTTTTAATTTTTGATTGTTATTGTGAAAGGTTTACCATATATGTGTGGATACAAGGATACAAGCAGAATTATTATATGAAGCACTAAACCTGAGTGGGTCATTAGGTGCAGACTTGTTCCTGCATTTGCTGATTGCAGCCTCATCACTGGATACCAACAGCTTGATCAGAAATATATTCAGTCACAGTGTATCTGTGGGTATAGAAACAGGAGAGGCTCCAGAAGTTAATGTTTATAGGAGGGGCTCAGGGGTTGCAGTTTGGTTGGCATAATATAATTTTTATATTACGTGGTGTTAAGGTGTGCTGGTTCAGGTGTGGTGTTGAGGTTTACCTGTGGAAGGTTGAGCTGAGGCATCCTAGTTAAAGGGAGTGTACAGGTGTAGTGAAGGATGTTTTGTTGGTACAGGTATGGTGAAGGATGTTTTGCTGGTAAAGGTGTGGAGGTTGTTTTGCTGGTGCAGGTGTGATGAAGGTTATTTTGCTGGTAAAGGTGTGGTGAAGGATGTTTTCTGGTGCAGGTGTTGTGAAGGATGTTTTCTGGTGCAGGTGTTGTGAAGGATGTTTTGCTGGTGCAGGTGTTGTGAAGGATGTTTTCTGGTGCAGGTGTAGTGAAGGACATTTGGCTGGTGCAGGTGTGATGGCTAGTGGGTGGTGCAGGTGTGGTGAAGGCTGATGGCTGGTGCAGGTGTGGTGAAGGCTGGTGTCTGGTGCATGTGTGGTGAAGGCTGGTGTCTGGTGCATGTGTGGTGAAGGCTGGTGTCTGGTGCAGGTGTGGTGAAGGCTGGTGTCTGGTGCAGGTGTGGTGAAGGCTGGTGTCTGGTGCAGGTGTTGTGAAGGATGGTGGCTGGTGCAGGTTTGGTGAAGGCTGGTGGCTGGTGCAGATGTGGTGAAGGCTGGTGGCCAGTGCAGATGTGGTGAAGGCTGGTGGCTGATGCAGGTGTGGTGAAGGCTGGTGGCTGGTGCAGGTGTGGTGAAGGCTGGTGCAGGTGTGGTGAATGCTGGTGCAGGTGTGGTGAATGCTGGTGCAGGTGTGGTGAAGGCTGGTGCAGGTGTGGTGAAGGCTGGGCAGGTGTGGTGAAGGCTGGTGCAGGTGTGGTGAAGGCTGGTGCAGGTGTGGTGAAGGCTGGTGCAGGTGTGGTGAAGGCTGGTGCAGGTGTGGTGAAGGCTGGTGCAGGTGTGGTGAAGGCTGGTACAGGTGTGGTGAAGGCTGGTGCAGGTGTGGTGAAGGCTGGTGCAGGTGTGGTGAAGGCTGGTGCAGGTGTGGTGAAGGCTGGTGCAGGTGTGGGGAAGGCTGGTGCAGGTGTGGGGAAGGCTGGTGCAGGTGTGGTGAAGGCTGGTGAAGGCTGGTGGCTGATGTAGCTGATTTATATTATATTTATACATGCTACTAACTTCGCTGACCTAAAAAAAAATTTGAAGCAATACTTTTTACTAAAAGGATAATTAAAAGTTCTAGCAACGTTAGTTTACTCTTTGAAATGAAAGGTTCACATGTTGGGGAAAAAGGCTTTCTTTGCATTGTTAACCCAAGATAAGACAAGTATTGTGGTCTATTTCTTTAGAACACGTCCTTATTATTATTTTATGATGTTTGGGAGAGCACCCCAATGGAAATAAGTCACTGTCTGACTTTTTTGGGTTATCCTAGGTTTTCTACACATATGCTGCTATATATGATAATCTATGTAACTGTATTTGTGTATACCTGAATAAACTTACTTACATCAAGTCAGAGTTATACAGCACCTGGGAATGGGGGAAGAAATGGAGGCTATCAGCTTCGATCCAAGGAAGGGAAGGGCAGGGCCAGTTCATTGGATTATAATCTCACTGACGTCAAGGAACCAGCTCTGAGTGACTTAAACTAGCGCTAACAGTAATAATATCTTTATTTACAACAAGTACATGTACAAGGTATACAGTCCTAGCTGACATCAATGACATACTACTATATAGAAAGACGCTTGTTATGCTGAGCATTTCGGGCAAATTAGGTCAGTTTTGTCCCAGGATGCGACCCACACCAGTCGACTAACACCCAGGTACCCATTTTATACTGATGGGTGAACAGGGACAGGGACAGCAGGTGTCTTATGGAAACACGTCCGTAATGTTTTCCAGCCGTACCGGAGGAGATTCGAACCCCGGACCTCAGTGTGTGAGCTGAGTGCGCTAGCGATCGAGCTGCTACTACAGTCCATTTGTTATTTACGTCCATTGAATAACACCAAAACTTTAAAGAAAACAACGACAGTAATTTGAAAACTATTTCGCTGTTTTCTTTATAGTTATTGTACAAACATTGCTATCCTATCGCCTTCAAAAATCGCGAGAACAGATAATTTTTTTAAAAGGCCTATCGACTCTACATGGATCGTTCATCTCACGAGTATGCAAACACCGAGAAGTGATTTCGTGTACCTATTATTGTAATCAGATCATCTCTATTTAATGTTATGTAAATAACTCGGTTCACTTTATTCCTATATGCATTTCCTTTTACTGTAACTGATTTTCACAGTTGAGTTACTTAGCTGTTTTATTTTTTAAGGTTATAATTATGACAGATTTCTATTGTATCTTACAGCTAGGCTTCAAATAATAAGATATTGAGAGGACCCAAATGGAAATAAATAATTTCGTCTCTACTTTTTTTGGGGTTATCCTGGGTAGTTTACCTAACTTACTATGTATGATAATCGTAGTCACCTAAATTTATGTAACTGTTCTTATGTGTACTTGTACCTAAATAAATTTACTAATTAACATACAGATTATTATAATTTCTTTGTATTATTATAATTATAATTTCTTTGTATTATAATTATAATTTATTTGTATTATTATAATTATAATTTCGTTGTATTATTATAATTATAATTTCGTTGTATTATAATTATAATTTCGTTGTATTATTATAATTATAATTTCGTTGTATTATTATAATTATTATTATTATTATTATTATTATTATTGTTTATAACCCTCACTCGAAGATGCCAGGAGAAAATTTGTGTAATCTATTATGAACTATTTTTACCATGATTAGTAAGAATTAGTTGATGTATTTTCAAAGTTGTTTACATGTTGTATTGCTTTAAATAGTGAATGATCTCGTTCACTGTTATTTTAATGCTGAAACAGATATGGTAATGCATGGAAGAGCAAATTGAAGCTGTGCAACAGAACACTTCATTTGTATGTTTCCAAATATTTATAATAAAAAATTAATTATAAATTATTTACATATATCAATCATATAGTCACGATCATGTTATTTCTGCTTCAAATAATAATTTCTAAAACAAATCCTGATAAAGGCATCACTAGAGGGAGTCTTAGCTTGTGATTGGTAGATGAAGTGCGTCAGTATCTTTCTTGGCTGTGATTGGTTGATTCAGTCTTTCATACAGTTTTGGCGCGTATATTCATGTGATTGGCCGATTAAGTTTATCGTGCAATTTTGGCGCGCATCTTACTATTATTCGGTACTCTTAACAGACCAGGTGCAGGTGCACACCCGTTTCACCAGAATCGAACTTCCTAAGTACTCTCTGGAGATGCTGGAAAAAGGACCCAAGGCTAAGTTCACAGTGTGCGTGGAGGGAAACATCGGAAGTGGCAAGTCAACGCTGCTGCAACATTTCTCAAAGTTTGATGATGTTGAAGTGTTACAAGAACCTGTCGAGAAATGGCGGGATGTCCGTGGCAGTAATCTCCTGGTAGGTCATTACTTAACAACTACGTTATAGGAATTTCCTAATACCACCAAGCATTATGCTTTCACTGTACCATGGTTTCCCGGGGCTGGGTTGGCAATGCTCTTGCCTCACACTGAGTCCGTGGTTCAGTCCCAGGAACATGTTGGGCATGTTTCCTTACACCTGCTGTCCCTTTTCACCTAGCAATAAGTATGTACCTGGGTGTTAGTCGCTTGGTGTGGGTCACATCCTGGGGGGACATAATTGAAGGCCACCAATGGAAGAAAGAAAAGACTCCTCATGACTTTATTGCGTTATCCTGGGTGGCTGCTAACCCTCCCCAGAGTTAAAAAACCCAACAAATCTTCACATATATCTCTAGTTCCCACAAACCTAAATGGGTTTAAACTGGTGTGCTAAGTTTTTTATGTTCTCTCAATTTTGAGGTGTCCTGTAGCTCGGTTGGTAGCGCACTTAGCTTACACATTGAGGTCCACAATTCGATCCCCGGTACAGGTGGAAACATTAGGATGTGTTTCCTTATTTCAACTGATGTCCATGTTCAACCTAGCAGTAAATAGGTACCTGGGTGTTAGCCAACTGGTGTGGGTCACATCCTGGGGAGAATTTTAATCTAATTTGACCAAAATGCTCTTCATAACTGGCTCTGTATAATGATGATAATAATCTTTATTTCTACAAGTACACGTACATGTACAAGGTATACAGTCCTAGCTGACATCAGTGACATACTACAATATAGAAAGCCTCTTGTTATGCAGAGCAATTCAGGCAAATTAGGTCAATTTTGCCCCCAGGATGCGACCCACACCAGTGACTAACACCCAAGTACTTATTTTACTGATAGGTGAACATGGACAGCAGGTGTCTTAAGGAAACATGTCCTAATGGTTCCAACTGTACTGGGGATCAAACCCCAGACCTCAGTGTGAGAGGTGAGTGTGCTATTGATTGTAGACTACTGATGTATCGGATGTGAAAATTTAGATATCTGCAGATGTGGATGTGTATACAGATGTCTTACTCATTCTGCAGATATGGATGTTAAGAAATTGTGCGGATGTTCCGCAGATGCGGATATCCGATAAATCACTATTGTAGACATAAAAATTATTATTATTATCATTATCATATTTTATTACTATGTTGTGTTAGACTATTCTAGTATTGAATTGTGATTTTATGTACTGATTTGCTTATTTTTTGATCAGCATCTTACAAAGTTATTACTGTAGAGTACAGGTACAGATGTAGTATATAATTTTTATTTTGTTACATATTAACAATTTACTATAGATATGCAAATCTGACATGTTATGACTTAACCTAGTATATTCCCATGCTTTCTTTAAAGGGATTTTCTATTTTACTATCTGTATCAAGTGTTTTATGTCATTTATGTGTTTGAAATGCCCCAGCGTGTTAGTGGCTTTCTTTATACTTAACAACACTTTATAAAATGTAAATCAAACAAACATTGTAACCTTTGCAAAGAAATATAATTTGTTTGATTAGCATTACTAACAGTGACTAGTTATAAAATTCAGTTCATATGTATGCCTTTATAAATGTCAAGAAGTTTAGTCTACCAGTAATTTTTTTTGGGTAATATGGAAAGTTTCTTGCACATTTTATTGAGATGGTTTAATTTAAGTATAATAATATTTTTACAAGATATGTATCTTCATAGTTAACCAGGTAATTCTATAACAGGTAAGTGTAGATTACTTTCCTTGAGTTTTATTTACTATGTTGTGACCTACAGTAGCTGACTACTAGGTACTCTACATATTTATGGCTAGGTGAGGGAGACTCATATTTCTAGTTCTGTCCAGAAATTGAACCGAGGCCTTTTCATTTGCATACTGAATTCACTACCAGTAAGCTGCAGGGCATTTAGTGGTGATGATGAAGTGGTCAAATTTAACCCAGGATAGCCCAACAAAGTCAAATAATATGATTATATGGTAATATAAATTCATGTTAGACCACATACCCATCATAGCCTAGTTGATCTGTCACTTGGCAGAGGTAGTTATCTGGTTTCTTCTTGAAAACTTCTTTGACTGTTCCAGTAATGTTTCTGATATCTGCTGCTTGGCCTCTGGCAAGACAGTGATGGAGTGAATGATGAAAGTTTTTCTTTTTCAGGCTACCCTGCCTTGGTGGGAGACGGCCGATGTGTTAATAAATAAAAAATAAATTATGGCTAACCCCCACAGTAAAAAGAGGAAACTGTAAACAACACTAGTCCGTAGTAGACCATTATCAAGTAATAACTGAGAGATGGAACGAAATAGAATAACTTCGAGTGTATAAATCTGTAGTGGAGGGAAGGTGGGGTAGGGGTTGGCCTAAGAAAGGTTGGAGGGAGGGGTAAAGGAGGTTTTGTGTGCAAGGGGCTTGGACTTCCAGCAAGCATAAGTGAGCGTATTTGATAGAAGTGAATGGAGACAAATGGTTTTTAGGACTTGACGTGCTGTTGGAGTGTGAGCAAGGTAACATTTTTGAAGGGATTCAGGGAAACCGGCAGGCCGGACTTGAGTCCTGGAGATGGGAAGTACAGTGCCAGCACTCTGAAGGAGGGGTGTTAATGTTGTAGTTTTATAACTGTAGTGTAAGCACGCCTCTAGCAAGACAATGATGGAGTGAATGATGATGAAAGTTTATCTTTTTCGGGCCACCCTGCCTTGGTGGAAAATGGCCGATGTGTTAATAAAAAAAACTGAGAGATAATGACTTAATAATGGTCCAGGTTTAACCATTATCAGGTGGATGGGTTGTGAATTTTCAGCCACAGTACTGTTACTTTTATTCCCTATTAACCCATAAACTGTCCAAACGTAGATCTACGTTCACTAGCGTAGTGCTCCGAACGTAGATCTACATTTTTTTTTACATGCTTTCAAATGGAGAAAATCAAGGTCGGAGCGCTATGTGCTTAAACATAGATCAACGCTTGGACAGTTTAAGGGTTAATGACCGAAATGCTTGCTAAATGTTTTTATTAATGTAATTTATTTAACCTACAGGTTTTAAATTTATTTTAAAAAGTGTCTTCAAAAATTTGTTGCTGGTTGCAATTTGTCCTCTTACATTTATATTTATTACAGTATTTATATTTTCAGTATATTGACAGTGTACTTGCATGCATCCATATCTATTTAAATCTCTTGAAGCGTCTTGTTATTTCCACTTTGTTTTTTTTTTAATGCGAGCACAAAATAATTTATTGGTTTTTAAAATAATATAGGTTAATATTTGTAGGTAGTAGGTTGGTAGACAGCAACCACCCAGGGAGGTACTACCGTCCTGCCAGGTGACTGTGAAACAGAAACCTGAAACTGTTTTACATGATGGTAGGATTGCTGGTGTCTTTTTTCTGTCTCATAAACACGCTGGATAACAGGTATATCTAGCTACTTCTACTTACACTTTAGGTCACACTACACTGGCATACACATGCATATATATACATACACACATCTAGGTTTTTCTTCTTCTTCTTAATAGCTCTTGTTCTTTTTATTTTCTCTATTGTTCATGGGGAAGTGGAAAAGAATCTTTCCTCCATAAGCCATGCGTGTCGTATGAGGCGACTAAGATGCCGGGAGCAATGGGCTAGTAACCCCTTCTCCTGTACAAATCTACTAAAAACGAGAAGAAGAAAAACTTTATAAAATTGGGTTGTCTGAATGTGCGGGATGTAGTGCGGATGATAAGAAAGAGATGATTGCCGATGTTATGAATGAAAAGAAGTTGGATGTCCTGGCCCTAAGCGAAACAAAGCTGAAGGGGTAGGCGAGTTTCAGTGGGGAGAAATAAATGGGATTAAGTCAGGAGTATCTGAGAGAGTTAGAGCTAAGGAAGGGGTAGCAATAATGTTGAAGGATCAGTTATGGAAGGAAAAGAGGGAATATAAATGTGTAAATTCAAGGATTATGTGGATTAAAATAAGGGTCGGATGCGAAAAGTGGGTCATAATAAGCGTGTATGCACCTGGAGAAGAGAGGAGTGTAGAGGAGAGAGAGAGATTTTGGGAGATGTTAATCGAATGTATAGGAACTTTTGAACCAAATGAGAGAGTAATTGTGGTAGGGGACCTAAATGCTAAAGTGGGAGAAACATGCAGAGAGGGTGTAGTAGGTAAGTTTGGGGTGCCAGGTGTAAATGATAATGGGAGCCCTTTGATTGAACTTTGTATAGAAAGGGGTTTAGTTATAGGTAATACATATTTTAAGAAAAAGAGGATAAATAAGTATACAAGATATGATGTAGGGCGTAATGACAGTAGTTTGTTGGACTATGCTATGTATTGGTAGATAAAAGACTGTTGAGTAGACTTCAGGATGTACATGTTTATAGAGGGGCTACAGATATATCAGATCACTTTTTAGTTATAGCTACAGTGGGAGTAAAAGGTAGATGGGATACAAGGAAAATAGAATCAGTAAGTAAAAGAGAGGTGAAGGTTTATAAACTAAAAGAGGAGGCAGTTAGGGTAAGATATAAACAACTATTGGAGGATAGATGGGCTAGTGAGAGTGTAGGCAATGGGGTCGAAAATGTATGGGGTAGATTTAAAAATGTAGTGTTAGAGTGTTCAGCAGAAGTTTGTGGTTACAGGCGAGTGGGTGCGGGAGGGAAGAGGAGCGATTGGTGGAATGATGATGTAAAGAGAGTAGTAAGGGAGAAAAGTTAGCATATGAGAGGTTTTTACAAAGTAGAAGTGATGCAAGGAGGGAAGAGTATATGGAGAGAAAAAGAGAGGTTAAAAGAGTGGTGAAGCAATGTAAAAAGAGAGCAGATGAGAGAGTGGGTGAGATGTTATCAGCAAATTTTGTTGAAAATAAGAAAAAGTTTTGGAATGAGATTAATAAGTTGAGGAAGCCTAGAGAACAAATGGATTTGACAGTTAAAAATAGGAGAGGAGAGTTATTAAATGGAGAGTTAGAGGTATCGGGAAGATGGAGAGAATATTTTGAGGATTTGTTAAATGTTGATGAAGACAGGAAGCTGTGATTTCGTGTGTAGGGCAAGGAGGAATAACATCTTGTAGGAGTGTGGAAGAGCCAGTTGTGGGTGTAGGGAAGTTGTGAGGCAGTGGGTAGAATGAAAGGGGTAAGGCAGCTGGGATTGATGGGATAAAGATAGAAATGTTAAAAGCAGGTGGGGATATAATTTTGGAGTGGTTGGTGCTATTATTTAATAAATGTATGGAAGAGGGTAAGGTACCTAGGGATTGGCAGAGAGCGTGTATTGTTCCTTTGTATAAAGGCAAAGGGGACAAAAGAGAGTGCAAAAATTATAGGGGAATAAGTCTGTTGAGTGTACCTGGTAAAGTGTATGGTAGAGTTATTATTGAAAGAATTAAGAGTAAAACAGAAAGCAGGATAACAGATGAACAAGGGGGCTTTAGGAAAGGTAGGGGGTGTGTAGACCAAGTGTTTACAGTGAAACATATAGATGAACAGTATTTGGATAAGGGTAAAGATGTTTTTGTGGCATTTATGGATTTGGAAAAGGCGTATGATAGGGTAGATAGGGGGGCAATGTGGCAGATGTTGCAGGTGTATGGAATAGGAGGAAGGTTACTGAAAGCAGTGAAGAGTTTTTATGAGGATAGTGAGGCTCAGGTTAGAGTGTGTAGGAGGGAAGGGACTATTTCCCAGTAAAAGTGGGCCTTAGACAAGGATGTGTGATGTCACCGTGGTTGTTCAATATATTTATAGATGGGGTTGTAAGAGAAGTGAATGCGAGGGTCTTGGCAAGAGGTGTTGGGCTAAAAGATAAAGAAGCAAATACAAAGTGGGAGTTGTCACAGTTGCTTTTGCTGATGACACTGTGCTTTTGGGAGATTCTGAAGAGAAGCTGCAGAGGTTGGTGGATGAATTTGGTAGGGTGTGTAAAAGAAGAAAATTGAAAGTGAATATAGGAAAGAGTAAGGTGATGAGGATAACAAAAAGAATAGGTGACGAAAGATTGGATATCAGATTGGAGGGAGAGAGTATGGAGGAGGTGAATGTATTCAGATATTTGGGAGTGGACATGTCGGCGGATGGGTCTATGAAGGATGAGGTGAATCATAGAATTGATGAGGGAAAAGGGTGAGTGGAGCACTTCGGAGTCTGTGGAGACAAAGAACCTTGTCCATGGAAGTAAAGAGGGAATGTATGAGAGTATAGTTATACCAACGCTCTTATATGGGTGTGAAGCATGGGTGATGAATGTTGCAACGAGGAGAAGGCTGGAGGCAGTGGAGATGTCATGTCTGAGGTCAATGTGTGGTGTGAATATAATGCAGAGAATTCGGAGTTTGGAAATTAGGAGGAGGTGCGGGATTACCAAAACGATTGTCCAGAGAGCTGAGGAGGGGTTGTTGAGGTGGTTTGGACATGTAGAGAGAATGGAACGAGACAGAGTGACTTCGAGAGTGTATAAATCTGTAGTGGAGGGAAGGCGGGGTAGGGGTCGGCCTAGGAAAGGTTGGAGGGAGGGGGTAAAGGAAGTTTTGTGTGCGAGGGGCTTGGACTTCCAGCAAGCATGTGTGAGCGTATTTGATAGGAGTGAATGGAGGCATATGGTTTTTAATACTTGACGTGCTGTTGGAGTGTGAGCAAAGTAACATTTATGAAGGGATTCAGGGAAACCGGCAGGCCGGACTTGAGTTCTGGAGATGGGAAGTACAGTGCCGGCACTCTGAAGGAGGGGTGTTAATGTTGCAGTTTTATAACTGTAGTGTAAAGCACCCTTCTGGCAAGACAGTGATGGAGTGAATGATGATGAAAGTTTTTCTTTTTCGGGCCACCCTGCCTTGGTGGGAATCGGCCGATGTGTTAATAAATAATTTGTAGTATTCCATATCCACCTGTGATCAGTAGTCAAAATATTACAGATGCAGATAATGGGTTCAGCAACCCAGCCCCAACATTTGTTTGCTGCAAGTTAATGAATTAAAAGTATTTATGGAATTCAGAATACAGTGGACCCCCGGTTAACGGCCATAATTCGTTCCAGAATGCTGTTCAAGTGCCGTTACCGAACGAATTTATTAACATAAGGAATAATGTAAATTAGATTAGTCCTTTTGGACCCCCAAACATACACTTACAAAAGCACTTACAAAAATACACTTACATAATTGTTAGTGTTTGGAGCAGGCCATTAACCGGGGGTCTACTGTAATAGTAATGAGTTTATGTAGTCATGAATTTAGTTGCAAAACATTACAATGCAGCTATGTAATTATGAGTTACTTAAAATAGGCAGAAGCTGGATATTTTTCCAGAATGACTAAAAATATGTCACTGATGATAAAATACTTTAACATTTCTTGAATATATGTATGAGTTCTCGCAAGTCATGAATTATTTTGATTTTCAGCACATTATGAAACAGTGTGTGATAATAGTTGTACAGTATAAAGTAAAGAGTTCAAAAAACAATCCAGTGATCTGAAAGAAGATGGCTGACAGTTAAAAGGGAAATAAGCATGAATGCATTTACTTAGGACAACTTTATGCAAGTTGTTTCAGTCCTGTGACCTTGATCACTTCAAATACATACATGAGGAGTATAAGAAAATACTGGCTATATGTAGTGGCCTCTAATAAAAATGGTTATAACTATGACCATAATTTATAACTTTGAGGGTCGCTCACGTACATGTACGTCTTAACAGCCAGTACTTATTCGCGTAAATTTTAGCGCCTTCAAATCTAGTGGGAGAAAGCTGGTAGGCCTATATGTGAGAGAATGGGTCTGCGTGGTCAGTGTGCGCAGTATAAAAAAAATTGTGGAACCAGTGGTGCATTGTGGGAACACCATTTCAGTATACCTTGTTTACCATGCCTCGTGGTAAGAAACTCCTTGCTTCTCGGGGAATTGGGACTCTTTTGTTCCCAAGTGAGAGTTCAAACACAGATGGAAGTGTCAGTGAAGAAGAATTCCATGGTTTTAAGGAGTTTGTGACCGAAAATAATGAACATAATACTGGTTATAGTGATGAAAACCCAGACGACCCTCAACCTTCCACTTCTGGTGCTGGGCCGTCTTGTTCACATCCAGTTGTACCAGAACGAAAGAGGAAATGCGTATTTTCCCGTGTCCGGGACTCAGATGTGAGCAGTGCTGATGATAGTGATAATGAATATGATCTCCAAGCTCTTGAAAACAGTTCCAGTAGCGAGAGTGAAGTGGAATATTCTCCAGTGAAGCGTCAGTATATACGAAGTTACATGCGCTCTGGTAGTGTGCCGTATGCTATTCCAAGGGTAAGGAGTACATCTCGGAGTACATCCCATGGCCGTACAACAGGAACAGATAGTGAAAATGAAGATGATATTGTTACAATGGGGATGAATAATGTGCATGCGTCATCAGATGGTGGTGCTATGTGCCATGAGGCACCTGCAGAGGCCCATGCTGCTGAGTCAGCTCAGCTACAACAAAGCCCACCCTCACCCAAACACCCACCCACCACACCAACCTCCACAACCACAACCACCTGTCAATATCCAGTATCCACCAGTAGACCGTACGTATTTGGGATTGACAGGAAGCTGCCAATTTTGTTCCCAATCCCCATCACTTTGATGAAAGTCAAAGTGGAATACGGCCATCATGTACACTTGGGAACAATGCCACTGAACTGGAATGTTTTGAGTTATTCTTTGATGAACCCCTGATGGAAATTATTGTCAGGGAAAGCAACACATACTTCGAGTACACCATGGCAAACATAATTCTTTCACCAAGATCACACCTACACCAGTGGAAAGAGACAACTGTGACTGAGATGTATCTTTTCTTTGCCACAATAATGCTTATGCCACATGTGTATAAGCACAGTGTCAAATCATACTGGTCGACAAACCACCTGATTGCAAACCCAGCTTTCAGTGATATAATAAATATCAGTGAATTGATTTGTGCTTCTACAGTGGAACCTCGGCTTACGAACATAATCTGTTCCGTGACCTTGTTCGTATTCTGATTTGTTCGTATGCTGAGTCAATTTTCCTCATTTAAATTAATTGAAATGCAATTAATCCGTTCCAGCCTCTCAGGAGGCATGACAAAAATAACGCTAATATCAGCTCTACCTGGAGAGAATTCCAGGGGTCAACGCCCCCGCGGCCCGGTCCATGACCAGGCCTCCTGTTGGACCAGAGCCTGATCAACCAGGCTGTTACTGCTGGCTGCACGCAGTCCAACGTACGAACCACAGCCTGGCTGGTCAGGTACCGACTTTAGGTGCCTGTCCAGTGCCTGCTTGAAGACAGCCAGGGGATTGTTGGTAATCCCCCTGATGTATGCTGGGAGGCAGTTGAACAATCTTGGGCCCCTGACACTTATTGTGTTGTCCCTCAATGTGCTAGTGGCACCCCTGCTCTTCATTGGGGGATGTTACATCGCCTGCCGAGTCTTTTGCTTTCATAGGGAGTGATTTTTGTGTGCAAGTTTGGTACTAAGCCCTCGAGAATTTTCCATGTGTATATAATAATGTATCTCTCCCGCCTGCGTTCTAGAGAGTACAGGTTTAGGAACTTCAAGCGTTCCCAGTAGTTGAGGTGGTTTATCGCACTTATGCGTGCGGTAAAGGTTCTCTGCACATTTTCAAGGTCAGCAATTTCACCCGCCTTGAAAGGTGCAGTTAGTATTAGTAATAGTATTAGTATTAGTAATATTACATAAACAATATTAATAACATAGAAACATGATATATACTCTAGAATGAATAAAATAGGCCATAATATGGCGAGTGATGGCGACGTCAACAGCGGGGGCAGCAGCATCCGCCATTTACTCTCCCACTAGTAACTTCCCAGTCCATGACCCCAAACCTAGCTTGTGTTTATCTATGATTAGTGGTGAGGTTGTCACATATGTAACCACAGGTGTGGTCAAGACAGATGTATATACAGTGGACCCTCGGTTAACGAATACCCCGGAAATCGTGCAATTATGTAAGTATAATTTTGTAAGTTCTTGTGGAAGTGTATTTTTGGGTGTCTGAAATAGACTAACCTACGTGAAATTTTTCCTTAAGGGAGTAAATTCGTTCGGTAATGGCACTTGAGCAGACTTCAGGAGTGAAGTTTTTACGAAACTCGGGGGTCCACTGTACAGTGGACCACCGAGTTACGAGCACCTCGGAAATCGTACAATTATGTAAGTGTAATGTTGTAAGTGCTTTTGTAAGTGTATTTTTGGGGGTCTGAAATGGACTAACCTACTTGACATTATTCCTTAAGGGAGAAAATTTGTTCGGTAATGGCACTTGAGCAGCCTTCTGGAATGAATTATGCTCGTAACTCGGGGGTCCACTGTACACGTATAGGTGAAGATGTGATCACTGTGGCCACAGTGGTGGTGGTGGCTGTCCACCAATGTTTTCTAAGATTATTGTGTCATCGATCAAGGCGGGGTAGCAATGATAAGGATTCGGAGGCATCTTACTTTATTTGCAATAACGTGAGGGTACACAGGCAGTGTATTTGTCACAAATGGGCATGGCCTCCCGGGCATGCCCTCCCTCCCTCCCGGGCCATGGGCACAAATGGGCATGGCCTCCCTCCCTCCCAGACATGCCCCCCATGGGCATGGCCTGGGAGGGCCATGCCCGCGAGGGAGAGAGGAGTAGGCCTTGTGTTGACTCTGGGATGCCTGGACGAGAAGTGAGAAAGGAACATGGTGGGGCAGACTGAAGTGGGTATGGGCCTATAGGTGGCAGCACGAGCATGGCATAAAATATGAACTTAGCTGGCAGACAGCATAGGCTGTCTATGCAGACAGTACAGGCTGTCTACATTATGAAAAATGTCTAAAAATGACAACATACATAGAATTATTATTACAGTGGACCCTCAGTTTTCGTACAGCTCCCAACTCGAACAATTATGTAAGTGTATTTTTGTAAGTGTATTTTTGGGGGTCAGAAACAACTAATCTAATTTACATTTGTCCTTATGGGAACAAATTCGTTCGGTAACAGCACTCAAACAGCATTCTGGAAAGAATTATCGACAAAAACTGAGGGTCCACTGTACTGTTATATTGTATTATTATTGTTATAATTATTATTATTGTAATTATTATTATTATTATTAATAATTAAGGGAACTGGAGCACAGATCCAATTCCCTAGATCAAGAGCTCTTCACCACGTATGTAATAATAATAATAATTATAACAATAATAATATAATACAATATAATACTAATAATAATTATAGTGGCTTTCTTTGCTCCAATCATATTATGATATGTAAACACACATTGTAACCATTGCAAAGAAATAAATATTTTATTTATTTAAGGAACCTCCCTTGAGGTAAAGGACGCATCCTGAAATTTTGTTCGTATCCAGAAGCAAAAAATCGACTGAACGATGGTTCATATCCTGAAAAGTTTGGCGTTCGTAAGCCGAGGTTCCACTGTACAACCTCTCCTCACTTAACAACGGAGATTGGGGCCTAAGACCCTGTCGGTAAACGATTTCGTCTCTAATCGAGGAATCACCCCTTACTGACACTTCAAAAGTGTCACCACCCAAAATTAAAACATTCAGTTTTATGTTTGTTGTGAAATTCCTTTCAATCTGTTTATCATTACCGGTAATACAACATGAAATAGGTCAATGACTTACTTCCAAGATATTCCAGGAAACGCTAGCATAGCTGATTACTTACAAAAAAATTTGAGAAAATCGCTCTTTTTTTTCAGTCTTTGCATAGGGTAAAAGTGATCTTCTATAGTTACCTTTCAGGCGGGTAACGTTTTCTGTAATGGTCGTGGCCACTTTTTTTTATTATTATTACCATCCACATACCTTGTTCACTGAGTTTAATAATTTATTAAGCTGGCATGAGAGAGACAGAATGTAATAATAATAATAATTAATAATAATAATGATATAATAATAATAATCGCTCTGGAGTGCTTTAGATGTCAGCTACCAAACCTATACGAAATACATATGACATTTACAGCACCCCAGAGTGATTATTAATTATATTTTATTATTATTATTATCACCATCGACATACCTTGTTCACTGAGTACATATAATAATTTCTTAAACTGCCACGAGAGACAGAAAATGTCAACACAGACGAACACACCAGCTGATCCCTTGACTGTGTACTTCTTTTGTACTTCCATTTTTCTCTTGTTTTTCCTCTTAGGAATCCATCTTGACAGTGGCCTCAAATTTCAGACACATATACAACAAATTTCCAAGAAAGTCTCAAAGACCGTGGGAATACTATCCAAGATAAGGTAATATGTTCCACAACCAGCTCTCCTTACCCTATATCACTCACTCATTTACCCCTACCTCTCCTGTGGAATCTGTGCATGGGGCTCTACATCAATAACTCATCTCAGACCATTAATAACACAACAAAAGGCAGCAGTTAGAATGATAACAAATTCACACTCCAGACAACATACTCCACCAATATTCAAAAATCTAAACTTACTCACCATTCAAGACATTCATACTTTTTACTGTGCCTATTACATACATAGAACACTCTATGCAAATATTAACCCACCACTCGAACTTCTCCTTACCAATTTTAACAGGACACATGACCATAACACTAGACACAGATCACTCCTCGATGTTCCCCGTGTCCATCTAACACTGTAAAAACTCAATGCATAATAGGCACGAAAATTTGGAATTCATTACCTGTCATTGCCAAAGAAACCCTGCCTGTACCCCAATTCAAAACGATGCTAAAAAACCACTTTCTCACCCAAACCTAAATGCTCAATATCAAACATTCCCAACAAAGTAGAATAATCACTTAAAGGTAAAAACCTGATTAATCACTTAAATGTAAAAACCTGTTATGAATAATACATACTAGGCTAACTGTTTCTATAACATTTACATTATAATGACCACGTAAACTGTAACTGCAATGCAATTAATTGTTTTAAATTGTTATCTCACTCAATTAGTTGCATTGCTACAGTTAATAAATTATTATGTTCAACTTATATTCAAATTTTATAACTTAGATACACAATTATACTTATTTTATAAATTATCAACCATAATTTTTTACCATGTAGTCTACTATTAAATAGTCCTAAGAATGCCCGCAATGCATAGCATATTAGGGGCTTTTGGCATGTACATCTCATTTATACCTATGTATCATGTCTACCTAACTATGTATCATTGTACCATGTCTAAATAAACTATTATTATTATAAGTGCTGCTGCACTTATAACTATCTTGTACTATGAGGTGCACAATAGACATGCAGCAGCACTTATAATAATAATTAATAAAGATAAAGATTTATTTCTTGTAATAATAACAATCGCTCTGGAGTGCTTTAAATGTCAGCTACAAAACCTATACAAGTGCTGCTGCACTTGTCTTGTACTATGAGGTACACAATCAAGTTCAAATTTGTACAAATATGTAGTCTTGGAGACTTTAAAAGCTAGTGTACTGAGTGGCTGTAAGAAGGAGATTGAGATGTGTGACCCAAGTTCTCATATGGCACATAATTTTTTTTTTTTTTACTTGTCAGAGAACCCGTCGTAACTCTGAGTTGTCGGTAAACGAGTATGTCGGTAAGTGAGGAGAGGCTGTGTTATGTATGCTACACTTCTCAGACAAAACCAGGCCTGACAGAAAAGGCAGGTTATATAAAATTAGGAATGTGTTTATGTATCTGAAACAGAAATTCAATATGTATTTTTATCCCTTTAGGAAGCTTATTGATAAGTCTTTGATTTTGTTCAAAGGTAGACTCTCATTCAAGCAGTATATACCAAGCAAGAGGAAACGCTTTGATATAAAGTTGTTTGTACTTTGTGATTTCTACAGTGGTCTTGTATTGGATATTATTGTGTACACTGGAAGTAATATATTGCAAGATGGTAGGTAAGACACACAGACAACAGTTAGGCAACTTTATCCCGAAATGTTTCGCCTACACAGTAGGCTTCTTCAGTCGAGTACAGAAAGTAGGCAGGAGCATTGGAGATGTGAGGATGATGTAATCAGTCCATCATCCTTGATTTGAGGTTGTCAGTCCCTCAGCCTGGAGAAGAGTTCTGTTCCATAGTCTGAAACAAAAGAGTTCTGTTCCATAGTCTGAAACAATATTGTTTCAAGACTATGGAACAGAACTCTTCTCCAGGCTGAGGGACTGACAACCTCAAATCAAGGGTGATGGACTGATTACATCGTCTTCACATCTCTACAGCTCCTGCCTACTTTCTGTACTTGACTGAAGAAGCCTACTGTGTAGGCGAAACGTTTCGGAATATAGTTTCCTAACTTTTGCCTATGTGTGTTACCTACCAACCTGTCGGTATTGTATACCATTTTGATATTCACATTGCAAGATACCAGGAAGTTTTTGGGCATCTCTGGTGATGTTGTTAGAGGAATGGTGGAACCATATCTTGGTAAGGGGCATACATATATTATATACTGATAACTGGTACACAAGCCCCTTACTCAGTGATTTTTTGCGAGTGAACATGACAGATGTGTGTGATTCAGTGCGTGCAAATCGTAAGCATATGCCTAGGTTCGACGCAGACACTCGTTGAGATGAGGTGCAGGCGTTTGCTGCCAATGACATCATGGCATTTTGGTGGCATGACAAACGAGATATCACACCGTTGTCATCAGTTCACCGAAACAAAATGACAGACACTGACAGGCAGAATAGAGAGACCAATGAACCCATTCTCAATATGCACTCAGTGGACAAATGTGACATGCAAATTGGGTTTGCTGATTGTGTTTGCAAGAGTTATAAGTGGTACATAAAATTCTTTTTTCATCTTGTGGACATTCCCATGCTCAATCAATGCTTATAATAAGTATAAGTTAAAGACCAGAAACAAACCATCATATGGTCAATTTTATTTGTCTGTCATCAGACAAATATTATTCAAGTATACCAAGTATGTACCTGCAATAGAACACTGCCTGCGAAATGATAAACAACTACCCTCTCGTCTGAGGCCTGGTGATCACCACCTAATACAACTGCCTGCTACTACTTTTAAGAAAACTGCTCAGAAGAGGTGTTTTGTCTGTGCACATACAAAAAAAAAAATGCCCACAAAAACGCAGACACTCGTTTTATGTGTGAGGAGTGTAAAACAGCACTGTGCATGACACCATGTTTCAAAGAGTTCCACAAGCTGCAGAACTTCTAGGAACATATCCAGTGACTCTATATGTGTATATATAATATAGAAAAATAGTAATAAAAAGCATTTTCTATTGTTGGTTTGTGTAAGCATGTTTTGTAAACAATATAATGACAGCAATGTTTGTGTGGTTATTGTGTAGCATACAACGAGTGAATATATACAAAATATGGCTTATACATATTGGTCTCACAGGTCATAAAAGTTACTTGAAAAAATAAAATGTTAGAATATAAAAGAAAAGAAGTAGAAAAAAAAAATTACCGAGTGACCGGCAGTCGGCGATGTTGCCGTAAGCGGTTCACTTTCTGTCAACTTCACACCTCCATATCTCGGTAAGTATTGATTGCAATTTTTTTTTTTTGGCCTATAACACTCAAAAACATTCTCTTATCATTTCATAAGAAAAAATATTTTTTTTTTTTTCGAATATTTTTCGATACTGAGAACGAGTTTAGGATCGGGGATCTCGACCCTCAAAGGGTTAAAGGGGTGGATCGGTAAGCCAGCGGAAGGCCTTGGTCAGATGACCAACATAGAGGCTGAACAATTCCAACCCTAACAAGTGTTCAATTGTGACGAAACAGGCCTGTTTTGGAAGAAAGTGTCAAACAGGACCTACATCACGCAGGAGGAAAAGGCACTGCCAGGACACAAGCCTATGAAAGACAGGCTAACTCTCTTACACATACCATCACACTGGGTCAGGTGTAAGGTCCTTGACACACGCCCATCACACTGGGTCAGGTGTAAGGTCCTTGACACACGCCCCTCACACTGGGTCAGGTGGCAGGTCATCTGACTAAGACCTGCATCAAGAAACACTTGTCCTGTTTCCTGACAAACCTTTTTGCTGGGTCACCATCTGGAAAAGACCCAGGCCAGCAGTACTGGCGAATCTATAACAATATGTAGTGGCTGTTGAGAGAGTAGTACAGTAGTGGTGGTAGTGAGGTGAAGGACACCGCTTGAAGTAAAGAAAGGTTTAACATAATTATGACTGAGTTATGTGGCAGTCTTGTGTGGCATGTTCTAAGATCATTTTGGCTAAGGTTGTGGGAATGTTATAATTGCCTTTTTTGTTTTTTGTTTTGTTTTTAGGGTGGGATTGAAACTGGCAATAAACGATGTTTTAGGTTGATGACTTTGCATCAACAAATGAGATATCCTTGTTTCTGTGTGATGTAATTGTTACTGCCAGCAGCAGTGATGTCACATCACACTAGTTACTGTTGTACACACACACTTAGGGGTATCTTATGCCTTGGAAAGATGCCAAACTAATCTTCAGGAACCATCACTGCCTTTAAGCATCAATCATCACCACCAGGACCATCATTCAAAAAACCGGCAGTTATACCATTTCAACAGACTTAGCCCATACGATCTTAGAATGTGCTTTCCTAAGAATACTATGTAACACGGCCATAAGATAGACCCTTTTTCACAAATAGTGGCATCCTGTACCCCTCTACCACTACTGTTTCTCTGGACACTATACTGTATATAACCTATAGTTTCTCATACTCATATATTTGAAGTGATCAAGGTCCCAGGTTCATAACATCTTCAATAAAGGTGTCCTAAGTGTATGTATTAGTGTTCATTACCCTCTTGTGATCTTTTCTTATATCCTTAGTCCATGTTTTAATGCTTTTTGTAACTGCATGCAGATGAGGAAGGGCTGGTCAACTGTATGTTGAGTATATATTGAAGAAATGCTTGTTTTAGCTGATTGGGATATTTGAAATAAAAAAAATCTAATCATGTGCTTAATTGGAAGCTATGGGGAAGCTTGTTGGTGAGCTGCCCCAGTTAGTAGCCCTAGGTAACACTCTGGCCTCTGTTAACTACATATCTGATTGTATGCAAATTTGTTCAATATAGAAGCACAAAACTTCAAAAATAAAAATTTACTCTAAGGACTTGATGTACAAGGACCCATGTCGGTGGGCACATACATTCCAAGCTTACGTACAAATGACTATGCTGGAGCTACATCTCCAGTCCACTCCAGCCCCAGTTAAGCTTATAGAACGATCTCTCTACAGTGCCAGGTTAGTCGTATGATTGTTTTTTGGATGTTACTGTACTTTTTGAATCTCATACTTTTCAATAAATATGCACTGTGCTTGGCACTTCGCTGATCTGCTAGCCAGTGTCAGGTACCAGTAAAGTGGAACCCCGGTTTTCTAGTGGTGCGGAAATCGAGCAAATCGGATTAGAGCACTTTTTCAGCGAAATTCTTACCCAGATGTCGAGCATCCGCTCGGAAATCGAGTGTATGGGAAGCATCCACTCACTGGCGATGCCGCTTCCTCATGCGTTTCACACTCAGTGTGCATCTCTCTCTTGTTGAGTTAGGAATACATACTTGCTCGTTCATCCATTCATCCGTTCATTTTTGTGCTTGTTTATTGATTGTGACTGTGAAATAATCCACCATGGGGCCAAAGAAAGTTCAGAGTGCCAGCCCTTTGGTAACGAAGGTGAGAAACACAATAGAATTCAAGAAAGAACTTGTAGCAAAATATGAAAGTGGCGTACGTGTGGCCGACCTCGCCAGGATGTATGGCAAGTCAACATCAACCATCTGTTCCATCCTGGTGAAGAAAGCAGAAATCAAGGAAGCTGATGTTGCAAAAGGAGTAAATATGCTAACAAAACAGAGATCACAAACAATTGAGGATGTGGAGAAATTGTTGTTGATGTGGATCAACGAAAAACAGTTAGCGGGAGATAGTGTTTCGGAGGGAATAATTTGCGAGAAGGCAAGGCAGTTGCATGCGGATCTCATGAATAAAATGCCTGGAACGAATGCTGCTGTTAGTGAATTTAAGGCCAGCAGAGGCTGGTTTGACAGATTTAAGAAGCATAGTGCTATACACAGTGTGGTAAGGCATGGTGAGGCTGCAAGTTCAGACAAATGTGCGGCTGAAGAATTCGTGCATGAATTCAAGGAGTACGTAGAGGCTGAAGGATTCGCCCCCCAACAAATGTTCAATTGTGATGAAACAGGCCTCTTTTGGAAGAAAATGCCAAAGAGGACCTACATTACGCAGGAGGAAAAGGCACTGCTAGGACACAAGCCTATGAAGTATAGGCTAACTCTTGTTTTGTGGTAACACTAGTGGGAATTTCAAAGTGAAGCCTTTACTGGTGTATCACTCTGAAAATCCCCGAGTGTTCAAGAAAAACAATGTCATGAAGAGTAAATTGTGTATGATGTGGAAGGCTAACAATAAGGCATGGGTCATGAGGCTAATTTTCGTTGAGTGGGTCAGTGAAGTGTTTACCCGAAGTGTGAAGAAATACCTCCTGGAAAATAAATTGCCACTTAAGTGCCTCCTGGTAATGGACAATGCTCCTGCTCATCCTCCAGACTTAGAAGACCTATTGTTTGAGGACTGTAATTTCATCACAGTGAAGTTCTTGCCCCCTAATACCACTCTCATCCAGCCCATGGACCAGCAGGTCATTTCAAACTTCAAAATAACTCTGCACCAAAGCAATGTTTCAAAGGTGCTTTGATGTGACCTCAGACACTGAATTGACCCTAAGAGAGTTTGGGAGGAATCACTTCAATATCCTCAATTGCATAACCCTTATAGATAAGGCTTGGCAGGGAGTGACTTCCAGGACCAGAATGTGTCCTCCAGAAGGTTTTTGAAGGGTTTGAGGCTGACCCTGAGAACCCTACGCCTATTGTGGAATGTATTATCTTTGGGGAAGTCCATGAGATTGGATGTGAGTGGCGAGGATGTGGAAGAGTTGGTGGAGGACCACAAAGAAGAGCTAACCACTGAAGAGCTGCAAGACCTTCAACTGGAACAACAACAGACCGCAGCTGAGGATATTGCTTCAGAGGAGGGGTAGAATGTGGCTTCTTCAGTGATTAAGGACGTGTGCAAAATGGAGTGAGTTGCAAAGTTTTGCAGAGAATTATCACCCTAACAAAGCTGTTGCAAACCGTGTCTGCAACATGTTCAATGACAATGTCTTGTCCCATTTTAGGCAAATCTTAAAGAGACACCAGAAACAGAGCTCTCTGGACAGATTTTTAGTGCAACAGGGGTCCAGTGCCAATAAAAGACAAAGAAGAGAAGTAACCCCAGAGAGGGCTTTGATACCTGAAGTCTTTATGGAGGGGGATTCCCCTTCCAGACAATAACTTCTCCTCCCTCGCCTTCTTCAATACGCCAACAAGAGTCTTCAGTAAAGGTATGTAATGTTTATATTTATCATTGCTTTGTGTATGTAAAACTATATTTATTATGTAAAAAATTATTTTTTTGTGAATATTTTTGGGTGTCTGGAACGGATTAATTGGATTTACTACATTATTTCTTATGGGAAATATTACTTGGTTTTTAAGCATTCCACATTTCGAGCAACCTTCTGGAATGGATTAAATATGAAAACTGGGGTTCCACTGTACTTGAATTGGGCTGTGAGATTAAGAAGTAGTGTATGGAACTTTGAACCACAATATGTTAACCCATGTGACCTCAATAAGATAGAAATTTATAAATATTGTCCTTACCCCTAGTTACTTTGGTAGCAAGTAATTTACTGTTCAGTAATGTTTTAAATGTAGCAGTAACTTTTAATATAAGTTTAATTATTAATTAACCCTTTCACAATCAAAACCCCCAAAATTAAGAGTGCTGATAATGTTGGGAATTTAAAAAAAAAAAAATCTGAAATGGTAGAGAATCTTTCTGAAGATAATGACACCAAAAATATGAAATTTGATGGAAACTTAAGGGATTCCGAAGGCACAAATGTGGTGGTCTTGACGCAATTTGCCCATTGGTAGCTTATTTAGTAGTCACACACAATATTCAAGGCCCAAAAACAATGAATTGTTAATAAATGTTTTGTATAAACTCCTGGGGTGATGTTCACTCAAGCGTAAACAATGCTAGACTGCGTGACAATGTGCGTGGGTGGTGGCCTACGGCCTTTGTATGTGTGCGGCACTGGTGGACATAACCGAACGAATTTACTCCCTTAAGAAATAATCTCAAGTAGGTTAGTCCATTTCAGACCCCCAAAAATACACTTACAAAAGCACTTACAATATTATACTTACATAATTGTACGATTTCTGGGGTGTTCGTTACTCGGGGGTCCACTGTACATTGGTTCAATGTTTTCCTTATGAAACTGATGTAGTGCAGTTATCCTCACAAACACTCCATTTTCTCTTATAATAATGGGAAAATATGTAGTCGCAGCAGGAGAGAGAATGGCAGCTACTGCAGCCACCACTAATCACATGCATAATGACATATTTTATTCATTCTAGAGTATATATCATGTTTCTATGTTATTAATATTATTTATTATGTCATATTAGATGAATTGTGATAAATAAATAATAAATAAGCTGTAGAGTTGATATTAGCGTCATATTCAAGTACAGTGGACCCTCAGAGTTTGTAGTCATCGGAGTTTGTAAAATTCGGAGTTAGTAACATTTTTTCGTAAAAATATTGGTTCGGTGATCGTAGATCCGCTCGGAGATAATAATTCATCCTGGATGCGTACGCGTGGACCACACGGCCCAACACTCCATTCAGAGTCAGTGGGCCATTGTTTACCAGCGAGTGACGGTCACCCACGCTTTCATACCATACATTTTGTCATTATTCCATTGTTTTTAGTGCTTGCAACTGCTAAATAAGCCACCTTGGGCCCAAAGAAAGCTCCTAGTGGCAGCCCTGTGGTAAAGAAGGTCAGAAACATGGTAGAACTGAAAAAGGAGAGAATTGCAAAATATGAAAGTGGAGTACGTGTCGCTGAGCTGGCCAGGCAGTATGGCAAAGCCTATACAACCATTGCTTCCATTGTGGCCAAGGGAAATGAAATCAAGGAAGCTGTTGTTGCGAAAGGTGCAAGTATGGTCACAAAACAGAGATCGCAAATACTGGAAGATGTGGAGACTTTGTTGTTGGTGTGGATCAACGAGAAAGAATTAGCAGGCAGTTGTATGATGATCTCGTCAAGAAAATGCCTGCAACGAGTGCTGAAGTGAGCGAATTTAAAGCCAGCAAAGGCTGGTTTGACAGATTTAAGAAGCGTAGTGGCATACACAGTGTAATAAGGCATGGTGAGGCTGCCAGTTCTGACAAATCTGCAGCTGGAAAATACGTGCAGGAATTCAAAGACTATGTAGAGGCTGAAGGATTCGTCCCCAACAAGTGTTCAATTGTGACGAAACAGGCCTGTTTTGGAAGAAAATGCCAAACAGGACCTACATTACACAGGAGGAAAAGGCACTGCCAGGACACAAGCCTATGAAAGACAGGCTAACTCTTATGTTGTGTAGTAATGCTAGTGGGGATTTCAAAGTGAAGCCTTTACTCGTGTATCACTCTGAAAATCCCAGAGTGTTCAAGAAATACAATGTTGCCAAGGCTAATTTGTGTGTGATGTGGAAGGCTAACACTAAGGCATGGGTCACGAGGGAAATTTTCCTTGATTGGTTCAATGAAGTGTTTTGCCCCAGTGTGAAGAAATACCTCTTATACTGGCTTACTAACACTGGGTTATCCTGCATTACTAACACTGGGTTACTAACACTCAAGGTTATCCTGGGTTACTAAAACTCCAGGTTATCCTGGGTTACTAAAACTCCAGGTTATCCTGGGTTACTAACAAAATAAATTGGACCTCAAGTGCCTCCTGGTAATGGACAATGCTCCTTCTCATCCTCGAGACTTGGAAGAGCAAATTGTGGAGGAATTTAATTTCATCACAGTGAAGTTCTTGCCCCCTAATACCACTCCTCTCCTCCAGCCCATGGACCAGCAGGTCATTTCAAACTTCAAAAAACTGTACTCCAAAGCAATGTTTCAAAGATGCTTTAACATAACCTCGGACACTCAATTGACCCTAAAAGAGTTTGGAAAGATCACTTCAATATCCTCCATTGCATAAACCATATAGGGAAGGCTTGGGAGGAAGTGAGCTCCAGGACTTTGGACTCTGCTTGGAAAAAATTGTGGCCAGACTGTGTCCCAGAGAGGGATTTTGAAGGTTTTGGGGCTGAGCCTCAGGACCAAGCCTGTTGTGGAAAAAATTGTGGCACTGGGGAAATCCATGGGGTTGGAGGTTACTAGCGAGGATGTGGAAGAGTTCCAGATCTGCAAGAGCTTCATCTGCAACAGCAACAGACCACAGCTCAGGAATTTGCTTCAGAGGAGGAGGTAGAGAGATGGAAGACGTTGCCTTCTTCAAAGATTAAGGAGATTTGTGCCAAGTGGACTGATGTACAAAGATTTATGGATCATTTTCACCCTAACAAAGCTGTTCCAGGCCATGCTGGCAACATGTACAATGACAATGTGGTGTCCCATTTCAGGAAAGTTTTAAAAAACACCAGACACAGAGCTCCCTGGACAGATATTTTGTGAGACAGGGGTCCAGTGACTCTCAAGCTGGTCCTAGTGGCATTAAAAAACAAAGAAGAGAAGTAACCCTGGCAAAGGACTTGGTACCTGAGGTCTTTATGGAAGGGGATTCCCCTTCCAATTACTAGGAAATACTTCCATCCTCTTCCCTCCTCACATCTTCCACACATCAACAACTCTTCAATAAAGGTAAGTGACATACAGTGGACCCCCGGTTTTCGTGAATTTTTCGTTCCAGAATGCTGTTCAAGTGCCGTTACCAAACGAATTGATTCCCATAAGGAATAATGTAAATTAGACTAGTCCTTTTAGACCCCAAAAATACACTTACAAAAGCACTTACAAAAATACACTTACATAATTGTTCGAGTTTGGAGCATCACGAACACCGGGGGTCCACTGTATCTTCGTCTCATTGTTTTCTGTGTAATTTAATGTATATTTAATGTAGAAAAAAATTATTTTAATACTTTTGGGTGTCTGGAACAGATAAATTGAATTTCCATTATTTCTTATGGGAAATATTACTTCGGTTTTCGTACATTTCGGATTTAGACCGACCTTCTGGAACGGATTAAGTACAAAATCCGGGGTTTCACTGTACTCAGTTATTGGTCAGTTTCACTCGGTTGTTAGTTTATCAAGTCCTTTCTGGCTTCTGTGTAGTCACTATAAATGAAGCTCACACTTTACTGAAATACCTCCTAATAAAGGCACTCCTTATTAGATGTTGACTTTTTTCCACATTTGGTGGCAGTTTTTTTTTTTTATTCCATAGTTAAATAGCTAGTTGTTATATTAGCTTTTAAGGCTTATTGACCTTCAACAGGTATGAGCTGGACCATAGTATGCTATATTTTATGATGGAGAAGGTGTAATAGATATAGAACTTTTATTATACCTGGCATATTTTAGAAAAAATAAGAAATCTAATGTATTAAGTTACTTTGATGGATACAAGTAATATGTAAGTAATATAGTTATTGCTCTTCCAGATACTGTTTTGTGGAGAATCTCTACAGGGGAGGAAGAATGTCCAGTGCTGAGTACAGTGTTTACTGTGAGTGGTATAAGATGATCACACAGCATTTGAATGTCAACATAGATCTCATTGGTGAGTAGCACTGGAGATTTACATACCAATTGCAGTTCAGAACTATATAACCAAATTTAAGTAAATTAACCAAATTTATTATTAATGGGATTAATCTTAATTAACTTTAATTACTATATATCATAAACTTGTTTCCAAAGCTGAATTTCAAGGAAATTTTTTTTGATGTATGATACCGTATATCTACATAGCCCCATAGTCTTAGAGCATTCATTATGCTGTACTTCAAAATTACAGTATAATAAAATGTTTAGTGTTTTAATTAACTCTTAAAATATGTGTTATTAATTTTACAGTTGTAGGTGTTGATGGGGGGAGGGTATTGTTACTAGAAAAAAAATTTGACATTTGAAGGAAAAAAAAAAATTCCAGGCAGGTTCTTTGATCCATTCCTTATTTGTGTTTGAGATGGATTAACCCTTTCAGGGTCGAGACCCCCAATCCTGAACTCGCTCTCAGGGTCGAAAAATAAAAAAAAAAATATATACAGTGGACCTCTTGAGTAATGAACACCCCGGAAAACGTACAATTATGTAAGTATAATATTGCAAGTGCTTGTGTAAGTGTATCTTTGGGGGTCTGAAATAGACTAACCTACGTGACATTATTCCTTAAGGGAGTAAATTCGTTCGGTAATGGCACTTGAGCAGGCTTCTGGAATGAAGTTTTTACGTTACTCGGGGGTCCACTATACAGTGGTCCCTTGGTTTTCGCCGAAAATTCGTTCCAGAATGCTGCTCAAGTGCCATTACCGAACGAATTTACTTCCTTAAGAAATAATGTCACGTAGGTTAGTCTATTTCAAACCCCCAAAAATACACTTGCAACAGCACATACGAAAATACACTTACATAAATGTTCGAGTTTGGAGATGCACGAAAACCGAGGGACCACTGTATATATATTCTTGTGAAATGATAGAGAATCTTTTCCCGATGGTAATGACTCCAATAGTATGAAATTTGTTTGAAAACTTGCGGAATTATGCTCTTGCGAAGTTAGCGGTCTCGATGATATTTACGCATCGGCGATTTCACCCACTTTGAGCCCTATTTCCGGCCAATTAAATTGTTCTAGTCGAATAAAATCATAGCTATTTCTCTAGCACTCCATTTGTTCTATCAATTGAGTACAAGAAACTGCCCATTTACCAATTTCAACTACCCAATCAAGTGGTCAGAAATTTGCAATTTGGCCAATTTTACACAAATTTCAAAAGATGCCAATTTCAAAATAAGGTCCAGAATAAACAAGACAGACATTCCTGGCACTAAAATAACATTTTCTCTGTTCATTAGTCACGTCTCCAGGCCCCTCTTATATTGCTCTTGCTTTCCATTTTGAATTTTTATTCTCACAAAAATAGAAGATTTACTGTTATGCAGACTACTGCATTATTGTAAAAATTATATAAATAATATCAGCGCACTTGTGAAAGAATATTAGACTCACTAGTTGACGTGTATTGGATGTGTGGAGTGATTTGTTTACTCTTGAACATCGGCAAAAATCGAACGTTTACGCTACTTTGAGTTCAATTTCAAGATACTTTTCATCGTGAAACCAATTAAAATCATCTCTATTTCTGTAATATATTTTCCATTCTATCAAATGAGACCAAGAAAACGAGAATACAACGATAAATACCATACGAAAATACACTGCAAAGTCGCTGTTTTAAACCAAAAACACGGTCATTTTTTTTTCTCATGCACTGCGTGCTGCAGGATTGTTTTTATACTGCGCACACTGACCATTCAGACCCATTCTTTCATATGTAGGCCTGCTAGCTTTCTCCTGCTCGATTTGAAGGCGCTAGAAATGTGGCATATAAGTACGGGACCGACCCTGGCTCTCAAGCCGTGCATGTACGGGACCGACCCTGGCTCTCAAGCTGTACATGTACGGGACCGACCCTGGCTCTCAAGCTGTACATGTACGGGACCGACCCTGAAAGGGTTAAGTGCCTGCTGCTTTACTTTGTTTTCTCTAGATTAATAAATGGTTACTGTCCTACAGATAAAGTATTTTGTAAATATTAGTACTGTACATAATGTACTGTATACAGTGGTCCTCGACTTCCAGTCATAATCCGTTCCAGGAGCTAGACCTTAACTCGAATTCTTCGAAAGTCGAAACCTTATTTCCCATAAGAAATAATGTAAATACAATTAATCTGTTCCAGACACCCAAAAATATTCACAAAAAATTCATTTTGTGAAGATTAACTATAGTTTTACATAAACAAAGCAATTATAAATACATATATAAAGTAATAAATTTATAATTAAACATTTAAAATAACATTTACTTACCTTTATTGAAGAGAGTTGCTGGCATCTGGAAGATAGGGAGGAGGACAGGGGGAGGGGTTAGTGTTTGGAAGGGGAATCCATCTCCATAAGGACTTCAGGTAACAAGTCCCTCTCTGGGGTTACTTCCCTTCTTTGTCTTTTAATCCCACTAGGACCAGCTTGAGAGTCACTAGACCCCTGTCTAGAAAAATAACTGTCAAGAGTGCTCTGTTTCTGGCGCCTCTTTAACATTTTCCTGAAGTGGGACAAGGTTCTGTCACTGAACATGTTGCAGATATGGCTTGTTTCAGCTTGCTCAGGGTGGTGTTTTTCAACGAATGTCTGCACCTTAGTCCACATAGAACAAATTTCCTTAATCTCTGAAGAAGTTACCTCACCCTGTCCATCCTCCTCCTCTGAATCAATTTCCTCTACTGTCGTCTGATGCTGTTCCTGATGAAGCTCTTTCAGCTCTTCAGTGGTTAGGTCTACCCTGTGGTCCTCCACTAACTCTTCCACATCCTCACCACTCACCTCCAACCGCAGGGACTTGCCCAATTCCACAATATCTTCCACAAGAGGCACAGGGTCGTCAGGGTCAGGGTCAGCCTCAAATCCTTCAAAATCCCTCTTTTCAACACAATCCACCCACAGTGGTCTCCAAGCAGAGTTCAAAGTCCTGAAAGTCATTCCCTCCCAAGCCTTACCTATAAGGCCTATGCAATGGAGGATATTGAAGTGATCTTTCCAGAACTCTCTTAGGGTCAACTCAGTGCCCGAGGTCACTTCAAAGCACTTCTGAAACACTGCTTTGGTGTACAGTTTCTTGAAATTAGAAATGACCTGCTGGTCCATGGGCTGGATGAGAGTAGTGGTGTTAGGAGGCAAGAACTTCACTTTTATAAAACTGAAGTTGTCAGACAAATAGTCTTTCAAGTTGTGAGGATGAGCAGGAGCATTGTCCAGTAGCAGGAGGCACTTGAGTGGCAATTTCTTTTCCAGGAGGTATTTCTTCACAATGGGGCCAAACACTCCAGTGAGTCATTCCAGGAAAATTGCCGTCGTGACCCATGCCTTGGTGTTAGCCTTCCAAACACACAAATTATTTTTGTTCACATTGTGTTTCTTGAACACTCTGGGATTTTCAGAGTGATACACCAGTAAAGGCTTCACTTTAAAATCCCCACTAGCATTACCACACAACATGAGAGTTAGCCTGTCTTTCATAGGCTTGTGTCCTGGCAGGGCCTTTTCCTTCTGAGTATTGAAAGTCCTGTTTGACATTTTCTTCCAAAACAGGCCTGTTTCATCACAATTAAACACTTGTTGGGGTTCAAATTTTTCAGTCTACGAACCCCTTGAATTCCTGCACAAATTTTTCAGCTGCATGTTTGTCTGAACTGGCTGCCTCACCATGTCTCACAACACTGTGTATGCCACTACGTTTCTTAAATCTCTCAAACCCGCCTTTGCTGGCTTTAAAATCACTGGCATCACCACTGGTTCCAGGCATTGTCTTGACAAGATCTGCATGCAACTGCCTTGCCTTTTCACAAATTATCGCCGTGGAAACACTATCACCCGCTATCTGTTTTTCATTGATCCACAACCCCAACAACTTCTCAACCTCATCCACTGTTTTTGATCTATTTTTGGCAAACATGTCAACACCTTTTGCAACATTAGCTTCCTTGATTTCTTTTCTCTTTGCCAGGATAGAGGTGATAGTAGATTGGTTTTTGTTGTACATCCTGGCAAGCTCACTCACACGTAAGCCACTCCATATTTTTCTACAATTTCCTTCTTCAGTTCAATGGTGTTCCTCACTTTCTTTACCACAGGGGTGCCACTAGGAAGCTTCTTTGGACCCATGGTGACTTATTTCACAGTGACAATCACTAAACCAGCAATAAACACAATACTAAATTTATTGTGAAATGTTTGAATGAGCACGCTGGGTAATGTTCTCTCAATGGTAAACAACGCTAAACTGGCTCATGACGCCTGCGCGGCGAGGCGCGATTGCGGACAGGTCTGGTACCCGGACCGATAGTCGAGGGAATAACCGGTTGGCGAGGGAAAATTTGACCGAAAAAAGCCATCGAAACTCGAAATCACTGATAGCCGGACCGACCGAAAGTCGAGGGACCCCTGTACTTATTAAACATTTCACAAATTATCTATTTTCCATGAATGGATAGGAGTATAATGTGAAATGGGAACTTTTCATGACTTCAGCAATGAATTTGGAAATTTTAGACTTGAGTTTTCTTTTTCATTGTAGAGGTTAACCATCATTTTGGTAAGTGGCATTTACCAGATTTATGGAATATGATTTTGTAACTTCTAAAATGAAGAAATTGCTCGTGTATGCTTAAATTTTCTTCACACTTCTGACAACATTGTGTGCATCTGGTCTGGATCAAGGACACTGATTAACATTCATGAATGTAAAAGTCCCATGGAAGTCCTCAGGACATTAACAAGTTTTCGTGAATGAGATAGGGACGTAAACAATTGTATTAACTCCTGAATTGCATCATAAAACAGAAGCCTATTATAACTACAGTAAACCCTCCGTTTTCGTGTATCTCTGTTTTCGTGTGCTTCAGTTTTCGTGCAGTTTTTTCGGGGAAAATTTACCTCTGTTTTTGTGTTTTTGGTTTAAAACTGCAAATTTGAGGTATTAGGTGGTTTTATTGGCTGTTTTTGGGATCATTTTGAGAATAGAAGACAATACAGAAATAGAGATGATTTTGGTTGGTTTCAGGCACAGAAGTAGCTTGAAATTGGGGTCAAAGTAGCAGAAATATTAAATTTGCACTGGTTTTCCTGAGAAGTAAGACCTTCCCTATCCCCCCGGTCTGTTTTACGGGTTTTTAATAGATATGATTCGATTATTGGGAAGTCCTAAACCATGACCAATCATTCCTGGTTATATTTTATTATCCAAGAAATAGGGTAAATCCTCAATTTTCTGTGATTATTAATTCAAAATGGAAGGCGTGTGTAATAAAGGAGAGGCCTGGAGACATGATTAATGAACAGAGAAATTGATGTTTTAGTTGCAGGAATGTCTACATTGTATATTTGAGGTTATTTTAATTTTTTATTTTTTTTTAATTTGATTTAAAATTGGCCAAATTACTGACTTCTTTCTATGTTATATGATATTTCTATTAGTTAAAGGGGCAGTTTCTTGTGCTTAGCTGATAAAATGGAAGGCATACTAGTAAAATAGCTATGAATTTAAGCAAATGTAATTGGCTTAAAATAGGACTAAAAGTAGGCACAGTCACCAATGCATAAATTGTGCCCACATTTAACTTTCTGCCTTCACAATTCCATAATTTTTCCAATCAAGTTTTGTCCTTTTGGTGTCATTTATCTTCAGAAATAGATTCTACTATTTTAGATTTTTTTTTTAAATGTGGACACAGCAATGTTTACCTTTAAACTGTAACACACATTGATCAACGGATGTGAATATTCTACCACACACATAGATCAATGTTTAAAGTCTTATCTCCCTAAAAAAAAATGGCCACAATCAGGAATGTTAGACCTACATGGGATAAAGTAGGCATGAGTTGCTGGTGTGCACACCAACAAAAAAATTCTCTGCCACACTAGGCATTGTGGAAACAGTTTGCCTCAAGGTACCATACCAACATGTCTCATCTTGACATCCCCTCACTCCATGGACTATTATTGGTCATTTGCTATTTGCTCAGGCTGCTGATTCTAGTACTGAAGATAGTGATAAGAACTTGGAGTTGTATGAACATAAAGATAGATAGAGTGCTGCTGCCACTACAGATGCCCCATCAAGCAAGGAAAATCCTGATATGCTTTGGAGCACATCCAGAACAGCAAGGAAATGCAAGGACACACTATTCATGTGCAAAACTTGTAAAGCTTCACTGTGCATGGAACCCTGCTATGAGGAGTGTCTTGAATTTGAGCAACTATAGTTGGCATAGTGAAAAGTGAGTCTGTAGCTTGTGTATAGTGCATATAATATACGAGAAAAGAAAAAATGCCTTCCGAGTGCAACATTCAGGGTTACAAACTATTCTACACTGATAGGGTCAACAGGAAGGGTGGTGGAGTGGCGATGTATGTCAGAGATAATTTAAATTGTTGTGTTAGACAAGATATAAGATTAGAAACAGCTGACACAGAATCTGTTTGGCTACAGTTTCTCGAGGGTCGTGAAAATTAATTTTGGGTGTGATTTACAGACCCCAAGCCTGGATAGGGAGCGCAGTAAGCTGCTATGGGACGAAATTCATAAGGCGTCTAGATATGAAAATGTTGTGTTAATGGGAGATTTTAACTTTAGACACATTGATTGGAACAATGTGACAGGTAATCTTGAGTCTAGTGACTTTCTTGATACGGTTCAGGATTGTTTTTAAAACAGTTTGTGACAGAACCAACTAGAGGTAGCAACTTGCTTGATTTGGTTCTTGCTAACAAAGAATCACTAATTAATAATCTTGAGGTTAATGAAGAGCTTGGGGAAAGCGATCACAAATCACTTAGTTTTAATATATCATGGAATTACCCAGGTAACTGCAATCAAGTCTCAGTTCCAGACTTTCGTGTAGCCGACTTCATGGGGGCTGAGAAATTACCTAGGTGGGCTAATGTGGGATGACCTGACTATGGGTCAGGTAGGTGGTTTTGGTTGCCAATATGACGTTTTTCAGAGCATAGTTCTAGCTGCCCAGACAACTTTTGTTCCAAGTAGGGAAATTAGATCTAACAAAAATGATCCTAAATGGATGAACAATAGATTAAAACATCTCATTGGTCAAAAGAGAGGCATATATAGGCGTATCAAAAGAGGGGATGGACAGATAAGAAATCAATATTTTCAATTAAAGAGAGAAATAAAAAAGGAATAAGAAAAGCAAAAAGGGATTATGAGGCTAAGGTCGCAAGGGATTCGAAGACTAACCCAAAAGGGTTCTTTCAGGTATACAGAAGTAAGATTAGGGACAAGATAGGCCCACTTAAGAGTAACTCAGGACAGATCACGGACAGTGATAAGGATATGTGTGAAATTTTCAATACTTACTTCCTCTCAGTTTTTACTCAGGAAGATACTAGCAGAATTCCAGAAATAATAAATTATGTAGAACTGGAAGATAACAGACTATGCTCGATTGGGGTAACTAGTGACATGGTCCTCAGACAAATAGAGAAATTAAAACCTAACAAATCCCCAGGCCCTGATGAACTGTTTGCAAGAGTTTTAAAGGAATGTAAAGAGGAACTTAGCAAACCTTTGGCAAATCTTTTCAATATATCACTACAAACTGGCATAGTGCCAGACAAGTGGAAAAGGGCAAATGTAATACCTATTTACAAGGCAGGTGACAGGTCCTTAGCTTCGAACTATAGACCAATAAGCCTTACCTCCATAGTTGGTAAATTTATGGAATCAATAATTGCCGAGGCAATTCGTAGCCATCTTGAAAAGCATAAATTGATTAATGAATCTCAACACGTTTTACAAAGGGCGTTCATGTCTTACAATTTACTAACTTTTTCACTAAGGTGTTTGAGGAAGTAGATCATGGTAATGAATATGATATTGTGTATATGGACTTCAGTAAGGCTTTCGATAAAGTTCCACATCAGAGGCTACTGAGGAAACTTAAGGCACACGGAATAGGAGGAGAAATTTTTCCTGGGTAGAGGCATGGTTGACTAATAGGCGGCAGAGAGTTTGCATAAATGGAGAGAAATCAGAATGGGGGGGTGTCTCAGCGGTGTTCCACAGGGGTCAGTTTTGGGCCCCTGTTGTTTACAATTTACATAAACGACATAGATGAGGGAATAAATAGTAGCATAAGTAAATTTGCTGATGACACCAAAATAGGCCGTCCAATTCATTCAAACGAGGACATTAGAGCACTCCAGGATGATTTGAATAGACTGGATGCAGTGGTCGGAGAAGTGGCAGATGCAGTTTAATGTAAACAAATGCAAAGTTCTAAATGTTGGGCAGGACAATAACCATGCCACATATAAGCTGAATAATATAGATCTTATTACTGTAATTGCGAGAAGGATTTAGGAGTTCTGGTTAGTAGTAATCTGAAGCCTAGACAACAGTGCATAAGTGTTCGCAATAAAGCTAACAGAATCCTTGGCTTCATATCAAGAAGTATAAATAACAGAAGTCCTCAGGTTGTTCTTCAACTCTATATATCTTTGGTTAGGCCTCATTTAGATTATGCTGCACAGTTCTGGTCACGTATTACAGAATGGATATAAATGCACTGGAAAACGTACAGAGGAGGATGACAAAGTTGATCCCATGTATCAGAAATCTTCCCTATGAGGATAGACTGAGGGCCCTGAATCTGCACCTCTAGAAAGGCGAGAATTAGGGGGATATGATTGAGGTGTACAAATGGAAAACAGGAATAAACAAGGGATGTAAATAGCGTGCTGAAAATATCCAACCAAGACAGGACTAGCAATGGTTTCAAGTTGGAAAAGTTCAGATTCAGGAAGGATATAGGAAAGCACTGGTTTGGTAATAGAGTTGTGGATGAGTGGAACAAACTCCAGTACCGTCATAGATGCTAAGACGTTGTGTAGTTTTAAAAATAGGTTAGATAAATACATGAGTGGGGTGGATGGGGTGAGCTTGTACTAGGTCAGATGCAGTGCTCCTTCCTTAAGTGAATGTAACCTGACCTGTACTAATTCCTTAAGTGGAAGTGACCTGACCAGGTGGTCGGCTGGACAATTATATGAGTGGGTGCGGTTGGGTGTGAATTGGTCCTGACTAGTTGTGCTACTAGGTCAGATGCAGTGCTCCTTCCTTAAGTGAATGTAACCTGACCTGGCTGGGTCGGGGCATTGGCTTAAGCCGTTGGAGATTTGGACCTGCCCCGCATGGGCCAGTAGGCCTGCTGCAGTGTTCCTTCTTTCTTATGTTCTTATGTTCTTATGAACACTTTGACTAAAAAAAAAATTTTAAATAAAGAATTAAACACTAAATATCCTGTAGATATAGACTGAAAATATGTACTACATATATTAATCTCGTATATATGATTTGAAAATAAAAAAAAAAAAAAAGGGGTGGGCAGAACTCTTAATAGTACAGTGGACCCCC
>WNWK01008362.1:0-28000 GCA_009830355.1 Cherax destructor | reverse complement strand
ACAAAGGCTGGTTTGACAGTTTTAAAAAAGCGGGGCATAAAAGTGTAATAAGGCAGGGTGAGGCTGCCGTTCTGAAAACTGGCGGAAAAAAACGTGCGGGAAATTTAAAAAGACTGGGGGTTTAAATTTTCAACAAGTGTTCAATTGTGCAAACGGGCCCTTTTTTTGGAAGAAAATGCCAAACAGGACCACATTACAGGGGGAGGAAAGGCCCAGGACACAAGCCTATGAAAGACAGGCTAACTCTTATTTGTGTGTTGCTAGTGGGGTTTAAAGTGAAGCCTTTACGTACACCTGAAAATCCCAGAGTGTTCAAAAAACAATGTTGCCAAGGCTAATTTGTGTGTGATGGGAAGGCTAACACTAAGGCATGGGTCAGGGGGGAAATTTTCCTTGTTGGGGTTCAATGAAGTGTTTTGCCCCAGTGTGAAAAAAAAATTTTATACTGGCTTACTAACACTGGGTTATCCTGCATTACTAACACTGGGTTATAACACTAAAGGTTTCCGGGGTTAAAAAACCCGGGTTATCCTGGGTTATAAAACCCAGGTTATCCTGGGTTCTAACAAAAAAAATTGGACCTCAAGTGCCCCCGGGGTTGGACAATGCCCTTCTCATCCTCGAGACTTGGAAGAAAAAATTTGGAGGAATTTAATTTCATCACAGTGAAGTTTTTCCCCCCAATCCCTCCTCTCCTCCAGCCCATGGAAGCAGGTCATTTCAAACTTAAAAACTGTCTCCAAAGCAATGTTTAAAGTCAACAAACCCGACACTAATTCCCAAAAAGGTTTGGAAAAAGATCCTTCAATTCCTCCATTAAAAACCCAAAAGGGAAGGTTGGGGGAGGAAGGAGCTCCAGGACTTTGGACTCTGTTGGAAAAATTGTGGCCAGACTGTGCCCCAAAAAAGGGGTTTTGAAGGTTTTGGGGCTGAGCCTCAGGACCGCCTGTTGGGAAAAAAAAATTTGGCACTGGGGAAATCCAGGGGTTTTGGGGTTACTAGCGAGGATGTGGAAGGCCAGATCTGCAAAGCTTCATCTGCAACAGCAACAGACCACAGCTCAGGAATTTGCTTAAGGGGGAGGTAGAGAGATGGAAGCGTTGCCTTTTTAAAAATTTAAAAGGATTTGTGCCAAGTGGACTGATGTACAAAGATTTATGGATCATTTTCACCCTAACAAAGCTGTTCCAGGCCTGCTGGCAAAGTACAATGACAATGTGGTGCCCCATTTCAGGAAAGTTTTAAAAAAACCAGACACAACCCCCCGGACGATTTTTTTGTGGACGGGGGGCCCGTGACTCTCAAGCTGGTCCTAGTGAAAAAAAAAAGAAAAAATCCCCGGCAAAGGACTTGGTACCTGAGGTCTTTATGGAAGGGTTTCCCCCTTCCCCAATTCTGGGGAAAACTTCCATCCTCTTCCCTCCCCCCTCTTCCACACATCAACAACTCTTCAAAAAAAGGAAAATGACATACAGTGGCCCCCGGGTTTTTTGTAATTTTTTTTCCCCGAATGCTGTTCATGCCGTACAAACAAATTTTTATTCCCTGGAATAATGTAAATTAGACTAGTCCTTTAGCCCCCCAAAATACACTTACAAAAGCACTTACAAAAATACACTTACAAATTGTTGAGTTTGGAGCATCACGAACAGGGGCCCCCTGTATCTTCGTTCATTGTTTTCTGTGTAATTTAATGTATATTTAATGTAAAAAAAATTTTTTTAATACTTTTGGGTGTCGGGGGAAAATAAATTGAATTTCCATTATTTCTTAGGGGGAAAATTTTTTTTTTTCGAATTTTGTTTTTGGCCTTCTGGAACGGATTAAATACAAAACCCTTTCACTGTACCAGTTTTTGGTCAGTTTCACTGGTTTTTAGTTTATCGTCCTTTCTGGCTTCTTTTAGTCACTATAAATGAACTCACATTTTTGAAATACTTTTCCAATAAAGGCACTCCTTATTAGATGTTGACTTTTTTTTCCCATTTGGGGAGTTTTTTTTTTTTTTCCCTAGTTAAATAGCTAGTTGTTATATTAGCTTTTTTAAAGGTTATTATTCAAGGTATGAGCTACCTAGTATGCTATATTTTTGATGGAGAAGGTGTAATAGATATAGAACTTTTTTTTTACCTGGCATATTTTAGAAAAAAAAAAAAATCAATGTATTAAGTTACTTTGATGGATACAAGTAATATGTAAGTAATATAGTTTTTTCTTCCAGATACTGTTTTGTGGAGAATCTCACAGGGGAGGAAGAATTAGTGCTGAGTACAGTGTTTACTGTGAGTGGTATAAGATGATCACACAGCATTTGAATGTCAACATAGATCCATTGGTGAGTAGCACTGAATTTACATACCAATTGCAGTTCAGAACTATATAACCAAATTTAAGTAAATTAACCAAATTTATTATTAATGGGATTAATCTTAATTAACTTTAATTACTATATATCATAAACTTGTTTCCAAAGCTGAATTTCAAGGAAATTTTTGATGTATGATACCGTATATTAATGCCCCATAGTCTTAGGCATTCATTATGCTGTCTTCAAAATTACAGTATAATAAAATTTTAGTGTTTTAATTAACCTAAAATATGTGTTATTAATTTTACAGTTGTAGGTGTTGATGGGGGGGGGTATTGTTACTAGAAAAAAATTTGACATTTGAAGGAAAAAAAAATTCCAGGCAGGTTCTTTGATCCATTCCTTATTTGTGTTTGAGATGGATTAACCCTTTTCAGGGTCGAGACCCCAATTAACTCGCCTCAGGGTCGAAAAATAAAAAAAAAATATATACAGTGGACCTCTTTGATTGGGAACACCCGAAAGCAATTATGTAAGTATAATATTGCAAGTGCTTGTGTAAGTGTATTTTTGGGGGGTCTGAAATAGACTAACCACGTGACATTATTCCAAGGGTAAATTGTTGGTAATGGCACTTGAGCAGGCTTCTGGAATGAATTTTTTACGTTCTGGGGTCCACTATACAGTGGTCCCTTGGTTTTCGCCGAAAATTTTCCCAGAATGTCTCAATGCCATTACAACGAATTTACTTCCTTGAAATAATGTCCGTGGGTTGCTATTTCAAACCCCCAAAAATACACTTGCAACACACATCGTCACTTACATAAATGCAGTTTGGAGATGCACGAAAACCGAGGGACCACTGTATATATATTCTTGTGAAATGATAGAGAATCTTTTCCCATGGTAATGACTCCAATAGTATGAAATTTGTTTGAAAACTTCGGAATTATGCTCTTGCGAAGTTAGCGGTCTCGATGATATTTACGCACGGCGATTTCCCCCACTTTAGCCCTATTTCCGGCCAATTAAATTGTTCTAGTCGAATAAAATCATAGCTATTTCTCTAGCCTCCATTTGTTCTATCAATTGAGTACAAGAAACTGCCCTTTTTACCAATTTCAACTACCCAATAAATGGTCAGAAATTTGCAATTTGGAATTTTACACAAATTTAAAAAAGATGCCAATTTCAAAATAAGGTCCAGAATAAACAAGACAGACATTCCTGGCACTAAAATAACATTTTCTCTGTTCATTAGTCCGCTCCAGGCCCCTCTTATATTGCTCTTGCTTTCCATTTTGAATTTTTATTCTCACAAAAATAGAAGATTTACTGTTATGCAGACTACTGCATTATTGTAAAATTATATAAATAATATCAGCGCACTTGTGAAAGAATATTAGACTCACTAGTTGACGTGTATTGATGTGTGGAGTGATTTGTTTACTCTGAACATCGGCAAAATCGAACATTTACGCTACTTTGAGTTCAATTTCAAGATACTTTTCATCGTGAAACCAATTAAAATCATCTCTATTTCTGTAATATATTTTCCATTCTATCAAATGAGACCAAGAAAACGAGAATACAACGATAAATACCATACGAAAATACACTGCAAAGTCGCTGTTTTAAAACCAAAAACACGGTCATTTTTTTTCATGCACTGCGTGCTGCAGGATTGTTTTTATACTGCGCACACTGACCATTCAGACCCATTCTTTCATATGTAGGCCTGCTAGCTTCTCCTGCTCGATTTGAAGGCGCTAGAAATGTGGCATATAAGTACGGACCGACCCTGGCCCCAAGCCGTGCATGTCGGGACCGACCCTGGCTCAAGCTGTACATGTACGGGACCGACCCTGGCTCTCAAGCTGTACATGTACGGGACCGACCCTGAAAGGGTTATGCCTGCTGCTTTACTTTGTTTTCTCTAGATTAATAAATGGTTACTGTCCTACAGATAAAGTATTTTGTAAATATTAGTACTGTACATAATGTACTGTATACAGTGGTCCTCGACTTCCAGTCATAACCGTTCCCGGAGCTAGACCTTAACTCGAATTCTTGAAAGTCGAAACCTTATTTCCCATAAGAAATAATGTAAATACAATTAATCTGTTCCAGACACCCAAAAATATTCACAAAAATTCATTTTGTGAAGATTAACTATAGTTTTACATAAACAAAGCAATTATAAATACATATATAAAGTAATAAATTTATAATTAAACATTTAAAATAACATTTACTTACCTTTATTGAAGAGAGTTGCTGGCATCTGGAAGATAGGGAGGAGGACAGGGGGAGGGGTTAGTGTTTGGAAGGGGAATCCATCTCCATAAGGACTTCAGGTAACAAGTCCCTCTCTGGGGTTACTTCCCTTCTTTGTCTTTTAATCCCACTAGGACCAGCTTGAGAGTCACTAGACCCTGTCTAGAAAAATAACTGTCAAGAGTGCTCTGTTTCTGGCGCCCTTAACATTTTCCTGAAGTGGGACAAGGTTCTGTCACTGAACATGTTGCAGATATGGCTTGTTTCAGCTTGCTCAGGGTGGTGTTTTTCAACGAATGTCTGCACCTTAGTCCACATAGAACAAATTTCCTTAATCTCTGAAGAAGTTACCTCACCCTGTCCATCCTCCTCCTCTGAATCAATTTCCTCTACTGTCGTCTGATGCTGTTCCTGATGAAGCTCTTTCAGCTCTTCAGTGGTTAGGTCTACCCTGTGGTCCTCCACTAACTCTTCCACATCCTCACCACTCACCTCCAACCGCAGGGACTTGCCCAATTCCACAATATCTTCCACAAGAGGCACAGGGTCGTCAGGGTCAGGGTCAGCCTCAAATCCTTCAAAATCCCTCTTTTCAACACAATCCACCCACAGTGGTCCCAAGCAGAGTTCAAAGTCCTGAAAGTCATTCCCTCCCAAGCCTTACCTATAAGGCCTATGCAATGGAGGATATTGAAGTGATCTTTCCAGAACTCTCTTAGGGTCAACTCAGTGCCCGAGGTCACTTCAAAGCACTTCTGAAACACTGCTTTGGTGTACAGTTTCTTGAAATTAGAAATGACCTGCTGGTCCATGGGCTGGATGAGAGTAGTGGTGTTAGGAGGCAAGAACTTCACTTTTATAAAACTGAAGTTGTCAGACAAATAGTCTTTCAAGTTGTGAGGATGAGCAGGAGCATTGTCCAGTAGCAGGAGGCACTTGAGTGGCAATTTTTTCCAGGAGGTATTTCTTCACAATGGGGCCAAACACTCCAGTGAGTCATTCCAGGAAAATTGCCGTCGTGACCCATGCCTTGGTGTTAGCCTTCCAAACACACAAATTATTTTTGTTCACATTGTGTTTCTTGAACACTCTGGGATTTTCAGAGTGATACACCAGTAAAGGCTTCACTTTAAAATCCCCACTAGCATTACCACACAACATGAGAGTTAGCCTGTCTTTCATAGGCTTGTGTCCTGGCAGGGCCTTTTCCTTCTGAGTATTGAAAGTCCTGTTTGACATTTTCTTCCAAAACAGGCCTGTTTCATCACAATTAAACACTTGTTGGGGTTCAAATTTTTCAGTCTACGAACCCCTTGAATTCCTGCACAAATTTTTCAGCTGCATGTTTGTCTGAACTGGCTGCCTCACCATGTCTCACAACACTGTGTATGCCACTACGTTTCTTAAATCTCTCAAACCCGCCTTTGCTGGCTTTAAAATCACTGGCATCACCACTGGTTCCAGGCATTGTCTTGACAAGATCTGCATGCAACTGCCTTGCCTTTTCACAAATTATCGCCGTGGAAACACTATCACCCGCTATCTGTTTTTCATTGATCCACAACCCCAACAACTTCTCAACCTCATCCACTGTTTTTGATCTATTTTTGGCAAACATGTCAACACCTTTTGCAACATTAGCTTCCTTGATTTCTTTCTCTTTGCCAGGATAGAGGTGATAGTAGATTGGTTTTTGTTGTACATCCTGGCAAGCTCACTCACACGTAAGCCACTCCATATTTTTCTACAATTTCCTTCTTCAGTTCAATGGTGTTCCTCACTTTCTTTACCACAGGGGTGCCACTAGGAAGCTTCTTTGGACCCATGGTGACTTATTTCACAGTGACAATCACTAAACCAGCAATAAACACAATACTAAATTTATTGTGAAATGTTTGAATGAGCACGCTGGGTAATGTTCTCTCAATGGTAAACAACGCTAAACTGGCTCATGACGCCTGCGCGGCGAGGCGCGCAATTGCGGACAGGTCTGGTACCCGGACCGATAGTCGAGGGAATAACCGGTTGGCGAGGGAAAATTTGACCGAAAAAAGCCATCGAAACTCGAAATCACTGATAGCCGGACCGACCGAAAGTCGAGGGACCCCTGTACTTATTAAACATTTCACAAATTATCTATTTTCCATGAATGGATAGGAGTATAATGTGAAATGGGAACTTTTCATGACTTCAGCAATGAATTTGGAAATTTTAGACTTGAGTTTTCTTTTTCATTGTAGAGGTTAACCATCATTTTGGTAAGTGGCATTTACCAGATTTATGGAATATGATTTTGTAACTTCTAAAATGAAGAAATTGCTCGTGTATGCTTAAATTTTCTTCACACTTCTGACAACATTGTGTGCATCTGGTCTGGATCAAGGACACTGATTAACATTCATGAATGTAAAAGTCCCATGGAAGTCCTCAGGACATTAACAAGTTTTCGTGAATGAGATAGGGACGTAAACAATTGTATTAACTCCTGAATTGCATCATAAAACAGAAGCCTATTATAACTACAGTAAACCCTCCGTTTTCGTGTATCTCTGTTTTCGTGTGCTTCAGTTTTCGTGCAGTTTTTTCGGGGAAAATTTACCTCTGTTTTTGTGTTTTTGGTTTAAAACTGCAAATTTGAGGTATTAGGTGGTTTTATTGGCTGTTTTTTGGGATCATTTTGAGAATAGAAGACAATACAGAAATAGAGATGATTTTGGTTGGTTTCAGGCACAGAAGTAGCTTGAAATTGGGGTCAAAGTAGCAGAAATATTAAATTTGCACTGGTTTTCCTGAGAAGTAAGACCTTCCCTATCCCCCGGTCTGTTTTACGGGTTTTTAATAGATATGATTCGATTATTGGGAAGTCCTAAACCATGACCAATCATTCCTGGTTATATTTTATTATCCAAGAAATAGGGTAAATCCTCAATTTTCTGTGATTATTAATTCAAAATGGAAGGCGTGTGTAATAAAGGAGAGGCCTGGAGACATGATTAATGAACAGAGAAATTGATGTTTTAGTTGCAGAAATGTCTACATTGTATATTTGAGGTTATTTTAATTTTTATTTTTTTAATTTGATTTAAAATTGGCCAAATTACTGACTTCTTTCTATGTTATATGATATTTCTATTAGTTAAAGGGGCAGTTTCTTGTGCTTAGCTGATAAAATGGAAGGCATACTAGTAAAATAGCTATGAATTTAAGCAAATGTAATTGGCTTAAAATAGGACTAAAAGTAGGCACAGTCACCAATGCATAAATTGTGCCCACATTTAACTTTCTGCCTTCACAATTCCATAATTTTTCCAATCAAGTTTTGTCCTTTTGGTGTCATTTATCTTCAGAAATAGATTCTACTATTTTAGATTTTTTTTAAATGTGGACACAGCAATGTTTACCTTTAAACTGTAAACACATTGATCAACGGATGTGAATATTCTACCACACACATAGATCAATGTTTAAAGTCTTATCTCCCTAAAAAAAATGGCCACAATCAGGAATGTTAGACCTACATGGGATAAAGTAGGCATGAGTTGCTGGTGTGCACACCAACAAAAATTCTCTGCCACACTAGGCATTGTGGAAACAGTTTGCCTCAAGGTACCATACCAACATGTCTCATCTTGACATCCCCTCACTCCATGGACTATTATTGGTCATTTGCTATTTGCTCAGGCTGCTGATTCTAGTACTGAAGATAGTGATAAGAACTTGGAGTTGTATGAACATAAAGATAGATAGAGTGCTGCTGCCACTACAGATGCCCCATCAAGCAAGGAAAATCCTGATATGCTTTGGAGCACATCCAGAACAGCAAGGAAATGCAAGGACACACTATTCATGTGCAAAACTTGTAAAGCTTCACTGTGCATGGAACCCTGCTATGAGGAGTGTCTTGAATTTGAGCAACTATAGTTGGCATAGTGAAAAGTGAGTCTGTAGCTTGTGTATAGTGCATATAATATACGAGAAAAGAAAAAATGCCTTCCGAGTGCAACATTCAGGGTTACAAACTATTCTACACTGATAGGGTCAACAGGAAGGGTGGTGGAGTGGCGATGTATGTCAGAGATAATTTAAATTGTTGTGTTAGACAAGATATAAGATTAGAAACAGCTGACACAGAATCTGTTTGGCTACAGTTTCTCGAGGGTCGTGAAAAATTAATTTTGGGTGTGATTTACAGACCCCCAAGCCTGGATAGGGAGCGCAGTAAGCTGCTATGGGACGAAATTCATAAGGCGTCTAGATATGAAAATGTTGTGTTAATGGGAGATTTTAACTTTAGACACATTGATTGGAACAATGTGACAGGTAATCTTGAGTCTAGTGACTTTCTTGATACGGTTCAGGATTGTTTTTTAAAACAGTTTGTGACAGAACCAACTAGAGGTAGCAACTTGCTTGATTTGGTTCTTGCTAACAAAGAATCACTAATTAATAATCTTGAGGTTAATGAAGAGCTTGGGGAAAGCGATCACAAATCACTTAGTTTTAATATATCATGGAATTACCCAGGTAACTGCAATCAAGTCTCAGTTCCAGACTTTCGTGTAGCCGACTTCATGGGGGCTGAGAAATTACCTAGGTGGGCTAATTGGGATGACCTGACTATGGGTCAGGTAGGTGGTTTTGGTTGCCAATATGACGTTTTTCAGAGCATAGTTCTAGCTGCCCAGACAACTTTTGTTCCAAGTAGGAAATTAGATCTAACAAAAATGATCCTAAATGGATGAACAATAGATTAAAACATCTCATTGGTCAAAAGAGAGGCATATATAGGCGTATCAAAAGAGGGGATGGACAGATAAGAAATCAATATTTTCAATTAAAGAGAGAAATAAAAAAGGAATAAGAAAAGCAAAAAGGGATTATGAGGCTAAGGTCGCAAGGGATTCGAAGACTAACCCAAAAGGGTTCTTTCAGGTATACAGAAGTAAGATTAGGGACAAGATAGGCCCACTTAAGAGTAACTCAGGACAGATCACGGACAGTGATAAGGATATGTGTGAAATTTTCAATACTTACTTCCTCTCAGTTTTTACTCAGGAAGATACTAGCAGAATTCCAGAAATAATAAATTATGTAGAACTGGAAGATAACAGACTATGCTCGATTGGGGTAACTAGTGACATGGTCCTCAGACAAATAGAGAAATTAAAACCTAACAAATCCCCAGGCCCTGATGAACTGTTTGCAAGAGTTTTAAAGGAATGTAAAGAGGAACTTAGCAAACCTTTGGCAAATCTTTTCAATATATCACTACAAACTGGCATAGTGCCAGACAAGTGGAAAAGGGCAAATGTAATACCTATTTACAAGGCAGGTGACAGGTCCTTAGCTTCGAACTATAGACCAATAAGCCTTACCTCCATAGTTGGTAAATTTATGGAATCAATAATTGCCGAGGCAATTCGTAGCCATCTTGAAAAGCATAAATTGATTAATGAATCTCAACACGTTTTACAAAGGGGCGTTCATGTCTTACGAATTTACTAACTTTTTCACTAAGGTGTTTGAGGAAGTAGATCATGGTAATGAATATGATATTGTGTATATGGACTTCAGTAAGGCTTTCGATAAAGTTCCACATCAGAGGCTACTGAGGAAACTTAAGGCACACGGAATAGGAGGAGAAATTTTTTCCTGGGTAGAGGCATGGTTGACTAATAGGCGGCAGAGAGTTTGCATAAATGGAGAGAAATCAGAATGGGGGCGTGTCTCAAGCGGTGTTCCACAGGGGTCAGTTTTGGGCCGCCTGTTGTTTACAATTTACATAAACGACATAGATGAGGGAATAAATAGTAGCATAAGTAAATTTGCTGATGACACCAAAATAGGCCGTCCAATTCATTCAAACGAGGACATTAGAGCACTCCAGGATGATTTGAATAGACTGATGCAGTGGTCGGAGAAGTGGCAGATGCAGTTTAATGTAAACAAATGCAAAGTTCTAAATGTTGGGCAGGACAATAACCATGCCACATATAAGCTGAATAATATAGATCTTATTACTTGTAATTGCGAGAAGGATTTAGGAGTTCTGGTTAGTAGTAATCTGAAGCCTAGACAACAGTGCATAAGTGTTCGAATAAAGCTAACAGAATCCTTGGCTTCATATCAAGAAGTATAAATAACAGAAGTCCTCAGGTTGTTCTTCAACTCTATATATCTTTGGTTAGGCCTCATTTAGATTATGCTGCACAGTTCTGGTCACCGTATTACAGAATGGATATAAATGCACTGGAAAACGTACAGAGGAGGATGACAAAGTTGATCCCATGTATCAGAAATCTTCCCTATGAGGATAGACTGAGGGCCCTGAATCTGCACTCTCTAGAAAGGCGTAGAATTAGGGGGATATGATTGAGGTGTACAAATGGAAAACAGGAATAAACAAAGGGGATGTAAATAGCGTGCTGAAAATATCCAACCAAGACAGGACTCGCAGCAATGGTTTCAAGTTGGAAAAGTTCAGATTCAGGAAGGATATAGGAAAGCACTGGTTTGGTAATAGAGTTGTGGATGAGTGGAACAAACTCCGAGTACCGTCATAGATGCTAAGACGTTGTGTAGTTTTAAAAATAGGTTAGATAAATACATGAGTGGGTGTGGATGGGTGTGAGCTTGTACTAGGTCAGATGCAGTGCTCCTTCCTTAAGTGAATGTAACCTGACCTGTACTAATTCCTTAAGTGGAAGTGACCTGACCAGGTGGTCGGCTGGACAATTATATGAGTGGGTGCGGTTGGGTGTGAATTGGTCCTGACTAGGTTGTGCTACTAGGTCAGATGCAGTGCTCCTTCCTTAAGTGAATGTAACCTGACCTGGCTGGGTCGGGGCATTGGCTTAAGCCGTTGGAGATTTGGACCTGCCTCGCATGGGCCAGTAGGCCTGCTGCAGTGTTCCTTCTTTCTTATGTTCTTATGTTCTTATGAACACTTTGACTAAAAAAAAATTTCAAATAAAGAATTAAACACTAAATATCCTGTAGATATAGACTGAAAATATGTACTACATATATTAATCTCGTATATATGATTTGAAAATAAAAAAAAAAAAAAAAAGGGGTGGGCAGAACTCTTAATAGTACAGTGGACCCCCAAGTATCGTAATTAATCCGTTCCAGGAGCTAGTACTTAACACGAAGTTTACGAAATTCGAACCATTATTTCCCATAAGAAATAATGTAAATACAATTAATCCGTTCCACAAAAAAATATTCACATATAAAATAATTAAAAACAATATATATATATACACATTTACTTACCTTTATTGAAGAGTTGCAGGCATCTGGAAGATAGAGTAATGAGTAATGAAGGTCCTCTTGGGCATTTTCTTCCAAAACAGGCCTGTTTCATCACAATTAAACACTTGTTGGGGGAGGAATTCTTCAGCCTCTACGAAGGGAAATCCCCACTCCCTGCATGCCTGCTACACTCCCTCAATGCCTGCTACACTTGTCACTGTAAGCTCAGTGAGAGTTCATAGGGTATAACCGTTTCTGCTCACGTGACCATTCCGATGCAACCGTTAGCCAATGTCAAAGGTCACCCATGTCAAAGGTCAATACTTTAACATAAGAACATAAGAAAGGAGGAACACTGCAGCAGGCCTGTTGGCCCATTCTAGGCAGGTCCTTCACATTCCATCCCACTAACAGAATATTTGTTCAACTTAATTTTCAATGCTACCCAAGAAATAAGCTTTGATAATTTTATTTACTCATGTGCAATTCCCACTCAAATCCAACCCCTTTCACTCATGAATTTATCCAACCTAAATTTAAAACTACCCAAGGTCCTTGCTTCAATAACCCTACTAGACCTGGATAAGTGAACCCCATCCCTGGCATACATGTCATTTCTGCCATAGAAGAGGTCCCAGTTGTCAATGAATGTTACTGAATTTTCCTTACAGTATTTGTCCAGCCAGCAATTGACACCAATTGCCCTGGACAGCCATTCATTTCCAACTCCTCTCCTTGGCAAAATACCACATATGACAGGGTTCCCACCCTTCTTCCTAATTATGTTTATTGAACGCTATGAGCCATGCTCGGGGCAGTGCCAGTTACCATCGAGACACCGTGTAGGGATAGACCAGGCTTACGGCTCTGAGAATACCACCTTGTCTAATATACCAAGTTACCATCCCAAACTCGTCTGTTCATTACCCAATCTGCGAAAGAACCTCCACGCAACACACTCCCTGCATGCCTGCTACACTCCCTGCATGCCTGCTACACTCCCTGCATGCCTGGTACACTCCTTGCATGCCTGCTACACTCCCTGCATGAATGCTACACTCCCTGCATGCCTGCTACACTCCCTGCATGTCTGCTACACTCCCTGCATGAAAGCTACACTCCCTGCATGCCTGCTAAACTCCCTGCATCAATGCTAAACTCCCTGCATCACTGCTAAACTCCCTGCATGCCTGCTAAACTCCCTGCATGAATGCTACACTCCCTGCATGCCTGCTACACTCCCTGCATGCCTGCTACACTCCCTGCATGCCTGCTACACTCCCTGCATGTCTGCTACACTCCCTGCATGAAAGCTACACTCCCTGCATGCCTGCTAAACTCCCTGCATGGCTGCTACACTCCCTGCATGAATGCTACACTCCCTGCATGAATGCTAAACTCCCTGCATGAATGCTACACTCCCTGCATACCTGCTAAACTCCCTGCATGGCTGCTACACTCCCTGCATGCCTGCTACACTCCCTGCATGAATGCTACACTCCCTGCATGAATGCTAAACTCCCTGCATGAATGCTACACTCCCTGCATACCTGCTAAACTCCCTGCATGGCTGCTACACTCCCTGCATGAATGCTAAACTCCCTGTATGAATGCTAAACTCCCTGCATGAATGCTACACTCCCTGCATACCTGCTAAACTCCCTGCATGAATGCTACACTCCCTGCATACCTGCTAAACTCCCTGCATGCCTGCTACACTCCCTGCATGAATGCTACACTCCCTCCATGAATGCTACCACAGGGGTGCCACTAGGAAGCTTCTTTGGACCCATGGTGACTTATTTCACAGTGACAATCACTAAAGCACCAAAAAAAAACACCAAATGTAGTGTGAATGTTTGAAAGAGCGCGCTAGGTAATGTTCTCTCAATGGTAAACAATGCTTCACTGGCGGTGTCCTGCGTCCCGCGCAGGCGCGGAGCAGGCGGACAGGTCTAATACGTTACGAAACACGAGCGGTTTTACGATTCTCGAAATCGTAAAAAGCTTACGAAACACGATGTTTACGAAGTAAGAACCTTACGAAACTCGGGGGTCCACTGTATGCAATTGCAAGCATGCAGGATGCACCATGTTACCATATCGGTGTCACTTCTAGAAACTTCAAACAACTATTTCTTGGTGTGTTTTAATCCGATTTTAATTTTGTTTTTGTTTTAAAACAAATCCAAAAATCCAAAAATATTTTAGTACTGTACTATAATACAATTTCATTTTACCCCTATTGGCATTTTAAGGCTTAATTTTGGGGTCTGGACAGTGAAAGGGTGAAATAGCATAGCCCTGATGAACACTGAATGCTCTTATGGTAATAAAGTCTGTGAACATGATATTGATAACATAGGCATTTGCTAAGAGGAGAGACATGGGTGTTTTGGTGTTTACTTTGAATTAATAGAATTTGATTATAAGTTGTTTGGCTGTGAGTCTTTTTATTTGTTTACCACTCTGCCATAGTTTTGATTGTTATTTTAAAATGTACCCTTGTAGGTTTAGTGCTTCATTTTTTAATAATAATATTTAAAAATGTTGCATTACCACTTTATGTTAATTGTAATGTACACATGGCATTTTGGAGATTAATAGATTCATTAAATGTAGATGATTGGTGTTGTTATAATTATTAATTACATTGATTGCTGTGGTCGGTTTGTTGTTTTGATTTTGATTGTATTTGCTATATCACAGAAGACTTCAGTGTATATTTGTTACTCAGACTGAAACATTTGTGCTGCTTTATGCTCCATCTAGTGCTGACATGAAAATCAGGGCAAATATTGTCTGCCCCTCCAATAAACCGCCACCCTATATGCCTGTTTCCAGCCCCCCTCCCCCCAAAAAAAAAGGATGGGGGGTCCAGGTTTTAATCATTACTTTATTTTTATTTTTGTAGTTAAGCTAAACTATTTTGATTCATTAAAGGCAAATCTTCACTCACATGCTCTTTTCAGTGTATCTGAAGACTGACCCTAAGAAGCTTTATAAACGTATTAAGGAACGATCCCGATCTGAGGAGCAGGCAATTCCTCTTCAGTATCTGGAGGACCTCCACAGTTTACATGAGGACTGGTTAACAGAGAAGAAATATCCTCTACCAGCTCCTGTATTAGTCCTGGATGCCAATGACAACTTACCTACCATGTGAGTTACAATACTTATGTTCAAACTGTGTTGTAAGGATTAGGCTTGTATATTTAACCCTTTCAGGATCCGTCCCATAGATCTACAGCTTTGAAGTCAGGGTCCAAACCGTAGATCTACTCCATGAGCTCAGCTCACTCAGATAAACTGTGAGCTGTAAATTTGGGCCTAGATATGAGAGAATACATCTATGTGATAAGTGTGCACCACATAAAACAAATCCTGCAGCACAAAGTGCATAATGAAAGAAAAAAATGCAACTGTAATTTTGGATTAAAATAGCGACTTTGTGGTGTTTTTTTGTATGTTTTTTACAGTTGTATTCGCGATTTCTTGGTCTCATTTGATTGAATGGAAGATTTATTACAGAAATATAGATGATTTTGACTGGTTTTAGTATTGAAAATGGCTTGAAACTGAGCTCAAAATAGTGGAAATGTTCAATTTTTGCCGATGTTCAAGACTAAACAAATGTCGTCATGAGTCTAATAAGTGTCAGCTGGTGGGTCTAATATACGTTCACAAATGTGCTGATATTATTTATACAATTATTACAATATTGCATAACAGTAAATCTTCTATTTTTTGGTGTGAATAAAAATTCATTATGTGAATAAAAAATAAAAATGGATTTCATTTGCAAAACCTCAAAACGTAACTGATGAACAGAGGAAATGTTAGTTTAGTGCCAGGAAGGCCTGCATTGTTTATTCTGGACCCTATTTTGAAATTGGAATATTTTGAACGTTGTGTTAAATTGGCCAAATTACCAATTTCCGTTCACTTTATTGGGTAGTTGAAACAGTTGACTGGGTGATTTCTTGTGCTCAATTGATAAAATAGAAGTAATACTAGCGAAATAGCTAAGAATTTGGTCGACTGGAATAATGTAATTGGCCTAAAATGGGAGTCAAAGTTGACAAAATCGCTGATGCGTAAATATCGCTGGCTCATCAAAATTTGCAAGAGCATAATTTCGTCAATTTTCCATCAAATTTCGTACTTTTTGTTTTAGTACCTTCAGAAAAAGATTCTCTACCATTTCATAAAAAAAAAAATTAAATTCTTGGACCCTGGCTGTCACCGAGATTTGGCCTCTGGACCCTGAAAGGGTTAAGTCTCAGAATTAATGAAGAAAATAGAGATAAAGGCAAGGCATTGCATGCTCATCAAATGTCATCACTGCTGCACTGTCAGCAGTGGAGTGACACTAGTCTTACACCATGCTTCAAGGAAACATTATTATTATTATTATTTTTTTTTCAACAAGTCGGCCGTCTCCCACCGAGGCAGGGTGACCCAAAAAGAAAGAAAATCCCCAAATAGGAAATACTTTCATCATCATTCAACACTTTCACCTCACTCATACATAATCACTGTCTTTGCAGAGGCGCTCAGATACAACAGCTGAGAATAAGTCCCTCCCAACTGTCACTATCCCAGACCCCGCCTTTAAAGTGCAGGCATTGTACTTCCCATTTCCAGGACTCAAGTCTGCCTAACCGGCTTCCCTGAATCCCTTCACTAAATATTACCCTAAAAACCATTCGTCTCCATTCACTCCTATCTCCCACATACCCAAAACATTGCTGGGACCTATAAATACTATGTATATATTTCTAGACAATAGTATGTGACTAAGATAGGTGAAAATGTTCACCTGTCAATGTTTGTGCGGTTATTGTGTAGTAGCATACAACAAGTGAATATATACAGTGGACCCCGAGTATTAGCTACCCTGAGTATCGGCCAACTCATGTTTGGTCGCTTTTTTGGCCCAGTTTTGGTCCGACTATCAGCCATTTCCCGTGTTTCAGCTGGCGTACAGACCTGTCTGCCTCCCCACGCAGGCGTCGTGAGCCAGTCTAGCTTTGTTTACCATTGAGTGAACATTACCTGGCTTGCTCATCCAAACATTTCACAATAAATTCATTGTGTTTAGTGCTTGTTTATTGATTGTGACTGTGAAATATGCCACCAAGGGCTCAAAGAAACTTCATAGTGGCAGCCCTTTGGTAAAGAAAGTGACAAACACGATAGAATTGAAGAAAGAAATTGTAGCAAAGCACCAAAGTGGAGGAGGAAGAGAGAGGGGAGAATGTGCCTTCTTCAGTGATTCAGCGATTCTACGATATGTACGATACTAAAGCAGCATGAGTCAATAAAGGCTATAGCACCAGCCAGCGATAAAGTGTAGCATTAACAGTGTAGCAAGTAAGTTAAGTGATTAAGCGATAGAAAAATGACGACACAAAACTTAACTCCATTGTTGTTTGTGGTATATAGGGGCACTGAGACCAACGCTGCCCTCTGCCACCATCTCTTCCAAGGCAAGTGTAAATATTTCTTATTTATAAATTACGTACATTGTTTCAGTGTGAATAGTGGTGGTGGCTTCTGCTGCTGCCCCCCACCACCACTATATGTACTGTTTATGGTCAGTGGCCCTTATAAACCCAACAACAATAACACTACTGCCAGTCCTCTTATACATACATATTGACATATTTTATTTATTCTAGGGTATATATCATGTTTCTATGTTATTAATATTGTTTATTATGTCATATTAGATGAATTGTGCTAGATAAATAAGCCGTAGAGTTGATATTAGTGTCATGTTGAAGGACTATCTTGTCCTGCCTCCAAACAAACTCTCCTGCCTCTCTCATATGCCAACAAGAGTCTTCAGTAAAGGTAAAACTGATTTAAATGTTCATTTATCCATTAAAATTAGTGTTTATATTTATTTCTCATTGTTTTCTGTATGTAAAACTATAGTATTTATTCTTTAAAAAAATGAATTTTTTGTGAATATTTTTGGTGGAAATGGATTAATTGCATTTACATTATTTCTTATGGGAAATATTAGTTCGACTTTCGGCCAGTTCGAGTTGAGGCCTAGCTCCTGGAACGGATTACGGACGATACTCGGGGTCCACTGTATACAGTATGCCTTATATTGGTCTCACAGGCCCTAAAAGTTACTTGAAAAAATAAAAGAAAATATTCTTAAGATTTTGGTAAGAATTTTTTTTTTTTTTTTTTTTTTCGAATATTTTTCGACCCTGAGAGCTAGTTCAGGATCAGGGGTCTCGACCCTCAAAGGGTTAAAGTGCAGGCATTGTACTTCCCATTTCCAGGACTCAAGTCTGGCTAACCTGTTTTCCTAAATCCCTTCACAAAATATTACCCTGCTCATACTCCAACAGCTTGTCAGGTCCCAAAAACCATTCGTTTATATTCACTCCTATCTCACACGCTCATGCATGCTTGCTGGAAGTCCAAGCAACTCGCCCACAAAACCTCCTTTATCCCCTCTCTCCAACCTTTTTGAGGACGACCCCTACCCCGCCTTCCTTCCCCTACAGATTTATACTCTTTTCAAGTCATTCCACTTTGTTCCATTCTTTTGAATAGAACCTCCTCAACAACCCCTCTTCAGCCCTCTTGACTAATACTTTTAGTAACTCCACAGCTTCTAATTTTCACACTACAATTTCTCTGCATAATATTTACATCACACATTGCCCTTAGACACAACATCTCCACTGCCTCCAGCCTCCTCCTCGCTGCAACATTTACAACCCATGCTTCACACCCATGTAAGTGTTGGTACCACTATACCTCAACACACTACTCACCTTTTTTCTTTCATCAATTCTATGGTTAACCTCATCCTTCGTAAACCCATCTGCTGACAAGTCAACTCCCAAATATCTGAAATCATTCACTTCTTCTATACTCCCTTTAATGTGATATCCAATTTTTCTTTATCTAAATCATTTGATACAACTTTCTACCTTTACACATGCTCCCAAACTCGTCCACTAACCTTTGCAACTTTTCTTTAGAATCTCCCCAAAGCACAGTATCATCAGCAAAAAGTAACTGTCAACCCCCCTTTTGTATTTGATTCCAAATAATTTAATCCCACCCCCTCCCCAAACACCCAATCATTTACTTTTTTTTTCAACCCCATTTATAAGTAACACTACCTATTCCATACACTTGCAACATCTGCCCATTCCCCCATCCACTCTATCATTTGCCTTTTCTAAATCCATAAATGCTATGAAAACTTCCCTATTTATATACTGTTCACAATGCTTCAATGAAACACTTGATCTACACACCCCCCCACCCATTAAAACCCTTGTTCATCTGCAGTCCTGTTCTCTGTTCTATCAAAATTTTTCAAAAAAAACCCTCCCTACTTTCCTGGGATACTCAGTAAACTTTTTTCCCCCTAATTTTTACAATCTTTTTTTTTCCCCCCTTGCTTTATAAAAAGGGGAAAACAGTGGTACCCCTACTTGAGCAGCCCCCCAATCGAACAATTATGTAAGTGTATTTTTTTAGGTGCTTTTGTAAGTGTTTTTTGGGGGGGGCTGAAATGGATTAATCTAATTTTCATTATTTCTTATGAAAAAAAAATTTCCCTTTTTAGTATGGGCCCCTTGAATAGCCGTCGGAAAATTTAAAATTTTAAAAAAGGGGACCACTGTATACAGTGGTCCCCCTTTTTGGCATCCCCCAAACCCGAACATTTATGTAAGTGTATTTTCGTAAGTGCTTTTTGAAGTGTTTTTTGGGGGGGCTGAAATAGACTAACCTCGTGACATTATTTTTTAAAGGGAAATAAATTGTTGGAAAAGGCACTTGAGCATTCTGGAACGTTTTTTGGTGAAAACCGAGGGACCACTGTACACGCTCTATGCCAACCCCCAGGTACCTTCCCCTTTCATACATTAAAAAAAAATAAAAACCACTTTAACACTATACCCCCTCTCCCTGCTTTTTAACATATGTCGTCACCCCCTCAGTTCCAGCTGCTGCCCCCTTTATTCTACGTTCCTCACGCACCGTCCCCACACTCACATCCTACTCCCTTTTTTCACTCCTAAAAAAATGTTTACCCCCCCGGCTAGTGCATAAAAACCCGCCCCCCCTTTTTCATCAACATTTAAAAGTTCCTCAAAATATTCCCACCATCTACTAAAACGTCCAGCTCCCCATCTACTACCCCCCACTCTGCTTTTAACTGACAAATCCATTTTTTCCCCCTTTTTAAACACACTAAAAAAAATTTCCTTTTTTTCAGCAAAATTTCTTGACAGTGCCCCCCCACTTTATCATTTGTTCTCCTTTTGCACTCTCACCACTCCCCTTCACCTTTCTTTTACTCTCCATATACTCTGCCCTTCTTATATCATTTTGCTTTGAAAAAACCCCTCTTAAGTGATTTTTTCTCTTTATGCCCCCCTTTTCCTCATTCCACCAGTCCCCCCTTTTCCCCCTGCACCCACCCTCGTATAGACACAAAATTTCCCCGCCCCACTTTCCCCAACACTGCTTTTTTTTAAAAAATCCCATCCCCCCTCAACTCCCCCCCTACCTATACTTGTAAAAGCCCCCCCTTTCTGCCAAAAAATTGCTTATATCTCATCCAAACCCTCCTCCTTGATTTTTAAAAATTTCACCTTTCTCTTCTTGCTGTGCCATTTTTTTTTTGTCCCATCTACCTCTTTTTTCTAACTAGCTACAACTAAAAAATGATCCGATATTCCATTGCCCCTCTATAAACATACACATCCTGAAGTAAAATCAACCTTTTTTCCAATAATACATAATCTAACAAACTCCCTTATTAGTAAAAACATACCTTGTATACTTTTTTTTCCTCTTTTTCGTAAAAAATGTACAGTGGTACCTCGAGTTATTGGTCCCCAAAATCGCCCTTTTATGTAAGTTTATTTTTTTTTAAGCTTTTGTAGGTATATTTTTTTGGGGGGTAAAAAAGGCTAGTCTATTTTACAATTCCTTTTTTGGGGGGTAAATTCGTTTTTGGAATGGCATTTTCAGCATTCCCGAAAAAAAAAAAAACGTAACTTGGGGGCCACTGTTTTTGTTACCAAACCCTTTCTACACATTGTTCAATTAAAAGGCTCCCCATTTTCATTTACCCCAGGCACCTCAAATTTACCTACTACTTCCTCCACAATATTTTTACCCACTTTAGCATTGAGATCACCAACCACCCCAAATACCCCTTACTTGGTCCAAAACACACCATGCATTCATTTTAAATTTCCCCCCAAAACTCTTTTCTCTCGTCTAAACGTCTCTCTTTTTCCCGGTGCATAAAACTTACTATAACCCCCCTTTTCCCCCTCCAACCCTTATTTTACTCCTCATAATCCTTGAATTTATCAGTTATATTCCCCCCTTTTTCCCGCCATAACATTTCAACATTATTTTTCTCTTCTTGTCTAACTCCCCTTTGAAAACCCCCCACCTAATCCCATTTATTTCTTCCCACTAAAACTCTCCCCCCCCCCCCTTACTTAGAGCCAAAAGGCATCCGGCTTCCCCTTTTATTTAAAATATACAATCATCTCTTTATCATTGCCAAAATTTACGCACATACAAACATCCCACTTTAAAAAGGGTTTTTTTTTTTTTTCTTGCTAGTGTTTTTTTTTTTTTTTTTTAATAAACACGCGGGGGAACAGGTATATCTTGCTACTTTCTACTTACACTTGGGGGACATTACACATGCATGTATACACATATATTTAAAACCCATCTGGGTTTTTTTTTATTTTTTTTAAAAGTTCTTTTTTTTTTTCCTCTTATCTCCATGGGAAGGGGGGGAAAAAACTCTTCCTCCATGAGCCATTCGTGTTGTAAAAGGGGGCTAAAAGTAGGAGCAAGGGGCTATTTTAATTCTCCCCCTATAAATTACTAAATTTAAAAAAAAAAATTGTTTTTCTTTTTAGGGGACCCCCTTTTTTGGTGGGATATGACCAGTTCATTGAAAAAAAAAAAATTTTATAATTACATAAACTAGGTAATGGAGAAAGGATTGTTTTGATGGTTTGGTCACCAAGAAATGATGAAGCCAGACAAACTAACCCCAAAGTTTGTCAAAATAGTGGATGCAAGGTGGTGTGATTTATTGGGTTTTTTTCAAAGTTCTCTTAGTGTCGAAGGAATTTTGGGGGTTCAGGGGGAAATGATTTGCTGAACTTTTTGTTCTTAAAATAGGGGAAGGGGATCTGCTTTTGGGAAGAATGTTGAGGTTTATTTTAACATTTTTTAAAATTTTATATGCATTTCTGGAAAGACAGCTAGAGACTAAGTGAGGGTGAATGTACATTTCTTCCCCAGATCATCATGCCATTGTGGAAAAGATTACTATTTTATTTTCACACCCCCTTTTTCTGTATTATACTACACTTTAATTTGTTTTTTTTTTTGGTACAAAAAATTTGAAGAACACACATTGGATATCCTGTGCCAGAAATTGGTTGAACAAAGATCAAAAAACCTGGGGTTCGGGGTTTCCCTTCCAATCCCCCGTCAAAGAAATCAACTGAGCCCTGAAAGCTTCTAAAACAGTTTTTTTTGAGTTAAGTTTGTCATACAGTGGGGGAGGGACATTTCCTTTTTTTTTAAAGAAACAAGTAGTGAGAGTGGGGCACTTAGCAGTTTGGCAACACGGGGAACTCACTAACAGAAAGTAATCCCCTTCAAATTTTTAAGATGAAAATTCCACTTTTTAATTTTCTTTTCATTTATTTCATTCTTTTTTTTTTCTCCTGCCTTTCTTTTTATATACAGTGGACCCCTGGTTTACGTACTCCCCAAAACTCAAAACAAAATTATTTTTATTAATAAGGGGGCCCCATTCCCCCCAAGGCAGGGGGGCCCCCAAAAAAAAAAACTTTCATCATCATTTTCTCCATCACTGTCTTGCCAGAGGGGGGCTTTACACTACAGTTATAAAACTGAAACATTAACACCCTTTTTGGGGTGCATGCACTGTTTTTTCCCTCCCCCGGACTCAAGTCCGGCCCCCCCGGGTTTTCCCTTTTTAACCCCCTTATAAATGTTATTTTCTCCCCTCCAACAAACGTAAATTTTTAAAAAACCTTTGTCTCCATTCACTCATTTTAAAAGCCACACATGCCCCCGGAAAATTCCCCCCCGCACAAAAAAACCCCTTTACCCCCCCCCCCAAACCCTTTTTCCAGGCCGACCCTTACCCCCGCCCCCTCCACTACAGATTTATCACTCGAAGTCATTCTGTCTCGTTCCTTTTTTCCCTGCCCAAAACCCCTCAACAACCCCCCTCAGCTTTTGGGTAATAGTTTTGGTAACCCCGGGGACCTCCTCCTAATTTAAAAACCAAAATTTCTGCATTATATTCACACCACATTTTTACCTCAGACATGACATCTCCACTGCCTCCAGGGCCCCCCTCATTGCAACATTCATCACCCATGCTTCCCCACCCATATAAAGTGTTTTTTTATACTCTCATACATTCCCCCTTTACTTCCATTGACAAAGTTCTTTGTCTCCACAGACCCAAAATGCTCCCCCTCACCCTTTTCCCCTATCAATTCTATGATTCCCCCATCCTTCATAGACCCATCCCGACATGTCCACTCCCCCAAAATCTGAATACATTCCCTCCCTCCTTCTCTCTCCCTCCCCAACTGGGGAGCCAATCTTTTGTCACCCCAAACTTTTTGTTATCCCTCATCACCTTACTCCCCTTTTCCCTTTTTTTCACTTTCAATTTTCTTCTTTTACACACCCTACCCCAAAATTATCCACCAACCTCTGCCTTTCTCTTCAGAATCTCCCAAAAAAAAAGTGTCATCAGCAAAAAAAACTGTGACAACTCCCCCTTTTTTTTTTGATTCTTTATCTTTTAACCCCCCCTCTTGCCAAAAGGATTACTTCTCTTACAACCCCATCATAAAAAAATTGAACAACCACGGTGACATCACACATCCTTGTCAAAGGCCCCCTTTTCTGGGGGAAAAAAAACCCCCCCCCCCTACACACTTTTTAAACCCGAAAACCCCACTATCCTCATAAAAAAACTTCACTGCTTTTGTAACCTACCTCCTATTCCATTTCCCCAAAATCTGCCACATTGCTTCCCTATCCCCCCCATCATACCCTTTTCCAAAAAACCCTAAATGCCACAAAAACCTCTTTACCCTTATCCAAATACTGTTTTTCCTATATGTTTCACTGCAAACACGGGGTACACACCCCCTACCTTTTTCCAAAGCCCCCCTTTTAATCTGCTATCCTGCTTTCTGTCTTACTCTTAATTCTTTCAATAATAACTCACCATACACTTTACCAGGGGCCCCAACAGACTTATTCCCCTATAATTTTTGCACTCTCTTTTGTCCCCCCTTTCCTTTATACAAAGGGACAATACCGCTCTCTAACAATTAGGTAAGTGTATTTTTTTTAAATGTTTTTTTGGGGGTTAAAAAAACTAAAATTTGGGGTTTCATTATTCCTTGGGAACAAATTGTTTTGGCGACCCCAACAGCATTCTGGAACAATTAATTGTAAACCCCAAAACTGTATAAAAAAATTGTATAAAACTGGGGAAATGTGTTTTTCAACCTCATGATTCTTGGGTTGACAGTGGCATAAGTGACAAGTGGTAATTTCAGTGACACTTTTAGCAGTGAAAACTTGGAAGGGGAAAATTTAGTCCCTGGGACTTACCAAGTGCACAAAAATAAGTGGTTTTTTTTTGTTTGTGAGTGCATTGTTGTATAATAAAGGTTTTCCTGCTAAAATTGTCTAAAATTAGCTTCATGATTGTTGTTTAATAAAAGTCACAAACCCAAAAAACTGAAAAAATTTCCAGTCATTATTTTGGGTTTTTGGGTTTGATAATTAATGAGGATGAGTTGAAACATTGTCTAAATTTTCCTCTCCATTTGGTTAGCTGCAACTTCATGATTTTAAAAATCTGAGGTAGTAAACACCATGTAGTCTTCGGGAAATTTGGGGGGGTTAACTAGTATTAAAATAAAAGAAAAAAATTAAGGGAAAATACTATGCAAATGTTTATGTCATGTTGAATCTTTATTTGTTTGGGCCAATTGACCCATTTATAAAACCCTTTACTATTTTTTTTTTTTATATGAAGAGTTTATTTCTTAAACTTAAAAAACAGAGTATTAAGTTTTTTTAATGGGGGTTTAAAAACCCTTTTTTTTAAAACCAGTGATAAAATAATTTTATACATAATAAAAAATTATATATTTTTTTTTTTTTTTTTTACCCGTAAATTTCAACAGAAAAATGGTAATTTCCTGGGGGGGGGTTTGGGGGCAACGCCCTGCGGCTCAGTCTGAGCCCCGGCCCGTGGTGGATCGGGGGGCTGACCCCAACCGGCTGTTCTGCTGGCCGCGCAAATGACGTATGAACCACAGCCCGGTTGGTCAGGTACTGACTTTAGGTGCTTGCCCCGTGCCTTTTTGAAGACAGCCGGGGGGCTATTGGTAATCCCCCTTTTGTATGCTAGGAGGCAGTTGAACAGTTTTGGGCCCCCGGACACTTATTGTGTTGTCTCCCCCGTGTCCCCAGGGCCCCCCTGCTTTTCGTTGGGGAATGTTGCATTCTTGCCACGTCTTTTTTTTTTTATAGGGAGTGATTTTCGTGTGCGTTTGGTACTAATCCCCTAGGATTTTCCAAGTGTATTTATTTCTTTGTTTTTATTAACACCCCGGCCCGGGTTTCCCCCAAAAGGAGGGTGACCCGAAAAAAAAAAAATTTTATCATCATTCACTCCATCACTGTTTTGCCAGAGGCATGTTTAAAATACAGTTATAAAACTAAAAATTTAAACCCCCTCAAAAGTGCCGGCACTGTACTTCCCATCCCCCGGAACCCCAAAATGCTGGTTTCCCTGAACCCCCTTATAAATGTTACCTTGATCACCTCCAACAGCACGTCAAGTCCTAAAGCCCCTTTGTCTCCATTCCCTCCTATCTCCGCTCACACATGCTTGCGGGAAATCCAAGCCCCCCCCTCAAAAAACCCCCTTTTTGCCCCCCTCCAACCTTTCCTAGGCCGACCCCTCCCGCCTTCCCTCCACCACAGATCTATACCCCGGGGCATTCTATTTTTTTCCATTTTACATCTCCAAACCACCCCCAAAACCCCCTCCCAGCTCTCTGGATAATATTTTTTTGGAATCCCCCACCCCCAAAAACCCCCAAATATGGATTCTCTGTTTTAAAAATTACACCACACATTCCCCCAGACCATTTTCTCCACTGCCTCCAGCCTTCTACTTATTAAAACATTCACAACCCATGCATCACCCCAACAAGAGCATTGGAAAAATATCTCAAAACATTTCCTTGTTTCGGGGAAAAAGTTTTTTGTCTCTACAAACCCTAGGCACCACTCACCTTTTTCCCCTTTCAATTCTATGATTTACCCCATCTTTATAGACCCATCCCTGACACCCCCCTTCCCCCAAATCTGAATACATTCACCTCCTCCATACTCCCTCCCTCCAGTCTGATATCCAGTCTTCCATTACCTAATTTTTTTTTTCCTCATCCCTTACCCCTTTTCCATATTCACTTTTAATTTCCTTTTTTTTAAACCCTACCAAACTCATCAACCAACCTCTGCAATTTTTTAGAATATCCCCCAAAAACAGTGTCATCAGCAAAGAGCAACTGTGACAACTCCCACTTTTGTTAAATTCTTTTTTAACCCCCCCTTTTTCCCAAAACCCCATTAAACTCCATCTATAAATGTTGAATAACCATGGTGACATCACACATCCCTGTCTAAGGCTTACTTTTACTGGGAAATAACCCCTTGATTACATACCTAACCTGGCCCCCCCTATCCCCAAAAATCTTCCCCCTTCAAAAAACCCCCTCCTATTCCATACATTTGAAAGCCCTTGCCCCCTATCCACCCTACCCCATGCCTTTTCCAAATCCATAAATGCCAAAAACCCTTTACCTTTATCCAGATACTGTTCATATGTTTCATAAACCTTGGTCATCCCCCCCTCCCTTCTTAAATCCTCTGTTCATCCTATCCTGTCCCTTTTTATTTAATTCCAATAACAACTCTCCATACACTTTCCGGGGAACTCTACAGACCCCTTTTTCAACACACCGGCCGGCCCCGCCGAGGGGGGGGCCCAAAAGGAAAAAGGGGGAATTTCCCTTTTTTCATTTATTTATACAGGAAAGGGGACCCCCCTTCTCCCATTTTAGCCCCCTTTTCCCGCATGGGTTACGGGGAAGAATTTTTCCATTTCCCCCGGAGAATCCAGATTTTTGTCCCCGCCTTTAATAAAGGAACTATGCATTTCTGCCAGTCTCTAGGACCTTACCCTCTTCCATACATTTTTAAATAAAAATAACATCCAAATCATTCCCCCCTGCTTTTACTTATGCTAGTTAGGCATACTAGACAGTGGACCCCAGGTTTTTTTATTTTTTTTTTCCAGAATGCTGTTAAATGCCATTACCAAACGAATTCTTCCCATAAGGAATAATGTAAAGTAGACTAGTCCTTTTTGACCCCCCCAAAAAAACTTAGAAAAGCATTTAAAAAAAAAACTTACATTAAAGGGGAGTTTGGGCATCAAACACCGGGGGGGCCCCTTCATCAAATATAGTCACCACCTGTGGGACCTCCTGGCCTTGATTTTTCAAAGGTTAAGAGATTGTGAAACCCCCTGATTTTTTCTAAGTCAAAATATTGGAGGTGACATTTAAAAAAACAAAAAAATTTGTTCCTAACGGTTGGATACAAAGCAGTTGGACTATCTTTAGAACAGTTGAAGAGTTAATATAAAATATTAACCCTTTTTCGACAGGCCTTCTCAGAAAATGTTCTCAGGGCCGAAAAAATTTTTGGGAAAAAAAAAAATTTTTTAAATGATAAGAGAATCTTTTCTGATCTGCCAAAAATTATGAAATTTGATCAAAAAAAATGGAATTATGCCTTCGGTTAGGGTTGGGAATTTACGAGGATTTCGCCCATTTAGCCCCCTTTTCGGATATTCCAATGTTTCAATCTACTAAAATTATAGATATTTCTGAACTCCTTTCTTCTATCGATTGAGTACAAGCTGCCTATTTACCAATTTAACTACCCAAAAAGTCAGAAAATGGCAATTTGGCC